>WBZZ01001196.1:25000-55000 GCA_019918135.1 Paulinella micropora
CAAGATTTTGTGTGTTCTCCGAGACTATGACATACTAAAATTTCAGCTCAAAACTATCACTATATCATAGTATTAATACTTTTTCCAAAAGCTGACTGGTCAGCATCTCGAGAGGATGAAAAAGCTCCGAGTCGTGAAATGTGCCGCAATATTCTGAGTTTTCTGTACGGGCGGCGCTAACTGGGCACCCGCAAATAACGGCTTAAGTACTTGAAATTGTTTTACATCAGTGTCCTGATGTGTTGAAATGTAGCCAGGTGAGCTCCCAGTGTATATCAACAAGATCTCTTGAAGACTCGGATTTACGCAGTCCGCGCCTCAGTGACAAATTACACAGGCTGCCCGCCGGCCTGATTACCTCAATAGCATATGAGTCACCTCATGATGCGGCGGGGCCCGCCAGGAAAGCTGAGACTGATGGTTACCGGCCGGCGGGACCTCAAGTGTCACCACTGACCTAATTAAACTTGAAGTGAGTTGAATCATGGCATGCCAATCGTTAGCGTTTGATCCCGTGCCGAGCCTGCGGCCACGACACCCGATTCATACTACATCTATGTTTTTAACTTGAAGTCACCGTAGTTTTAGTGGGCCGGGTCCAAACTTGAACGAAGGCAATAATATTATTATTAATAGTAACTTGATATTAATAACTGACAGTTTTGAAGTTTCAACTTCAACATGACTTAAAAAAAAAAAATCATTTGATGACATAATGATTTTTTTTTCAAGTTTTTTTTAGAAAGATCACGATGCGATCTGGTCCTCACTGCTTTTAAATATTGAAAAATTAAATTTAAATTTAAAATTCAAATTCAAAATTTTGTGTTTTATTCAAAAAAAGTTGATGGGCAAAGTTTGTCTATAATTCGCCATAATTTGGTCGGGACCAATATCGAGTATGCGCTTTCAGAATCTGAAGTCGGTTTGGAAAAGGATACAGTAGTTTAGGAGGAGACCGTGGTTTTCCTGCGTTTTTTTTTAATTAATAATGGATACGGATATGGATTATGGATATGGATGATGGATATCGATTATGGATATGGATTATGGATATGGATATGAATCATGACAATGGATATGGATATGGATACGGATATGGATACGGATATGGATGTGGATATGGATATGGATATGGATGTGGATATGGATATGGATATGGATATTGATATGGATATGGATATGGGTATGGATATGGATATGGATACGGATATAGATTACCAGACTTCTCTAAAAAATAAATAACAATAGTAATAAAAAAGGAGCGGGGGGGGGGGGAGAGAGAATCGTTTCAAGTTGACAAGATGAAATAATAGATAATAGATAATAGATAATAGATCATAACGGATGTGGATCTGGATATGGATACGGATATGGATATGGATATGGATATGGATATGGATATGAATATAGATATTGAAACGGATATGGATATGGATATGGATATGGATATGGATATGGATATATGGATATGGATATGCATATGAATATATATGGATATGCATTATGGATATGCATTATGGATATGGATATGAATAATGACAATGGATATGGATATGGACATGGACATGGATATGGATATGGATATGGATATGGATATGGATATGGATATGGATATGGGTATGGATATGGATATGGATAAGGATATGGATATGGATATGGATATGGATATAGATTACCCCACTTCTCTAAAATATAAATAATAATAGTAATAAAAAGGGGGGGGGGTAGAAGTTTCAAGTTGATAAGATAAAGTAGTAGATTATAGATAATAGATAATAGAAAATGGATATGGATATGGATACGATATGGACATGGATATGGACATGGACATGGATATGGATATGGATATGGATATGGATATGGATATGGATATGGATATAGATATGGATATAGATATGGATATGGACAATCGATGATTGATATGGATATGGATATGGATATGGATATGAATATGGATATAGATATGGATATAGATATGGAACTGCCTGGAGTCACTATTTTGTAATCCGGATTCCGTAATTTTTTTCCTTGCCTTTAACAACGATTCTATGAAAACAATGCTTAATGAACCGGAGATGTTAGTAAATATGTACACATACTACGTGACTTTGGCGAAGTTTTGTATCCTGAAAATATTTTAATGAGTTTAAGTACTTTCATGCTTCGTTCCATACAACAATTGAAAAAACCCAGTGAAGTTCTCAGCCAACCAGAGGAAAGTTTGGTTGTCGTCTGCTATGAATAATTTTTGACCATGGACCACCATCCAACCGCCACACAAGTTCAAACTCGGAATCCTAAAGATAAACCGTGGTCATAGGGATATTTAACGTTTGCTTTTGCGGGGTTGGCGAAGGCTAGCTTCACACATTCCCCGTGCCAGGCACTAATGCCTTCAGCATATTTTTCTAACTTGTATTTGAAGTCAGAGGATCCTTTATTGTTCCCATCTAAGATGGGTATTCTGCTTCAGTGAGAAGCTGACTCCCTTATCGGCCTCAAGGTTCATAACCTTTAAGCAACTCAGCATTTCCTTTTTCTGTCTGGTTGCAAATTTGATAGTCAATAGGAGAGATAGAACTCCTACCCAAATCCGTAGTGGGAGCATGGGATCCGTAACTTAACCGACAACCTCAGTGATATTGAGGCACAAGGCCCGAGTATTTGGGGAAGTGGAAGCGTCTGGCCCAAAGGCGTGGCTGCCCGCTAGGATCTGTGCGTATCCTTTCGGTCACGGGATACACGACATGGTATGTAGGAGAAGCTTGAGGAACATATATGAGGGAGGGAAAGGGAGGGTAGAAGGTAGGATACGAAAGAGAAAACCGGAACTATATATATAAAGATCTAACACCGGGAAGGGTCGTCCCTGATCCCGCTGACAATCGCCTGGTCGTAAACCTTCGTCGGGTCCCATCGTGGGCTGGGTCGTTCCATGAGGGGCTTCATCGTAAACTGGTCCAGATAGCGGGGCTCCACACACACGCACGAGACTCAGAAATGTAGAAACATTGAACCATCAGGGAGAATCATTTCTGGACTCATTTGCGAATTCCTGGTTGTCCATCACCTGCAACTTTTCTTGAACTGCATAGCTCTTGCACCTGGAGGGAGATGTAATGAGTAGAGGTATCGTCGTATACCGAAAGGGATTGGGCATCCGGAGGGTCCGGCATCGGTACTGGGTGCTGAAGGGGGGCTAGGAGCCGGAAAAATCCGGACTTAATACTGAGTGCCGAAACGGAGGGGGGAGCCGTTAAAAAACAAATAACAATTTTTTTTAAAAATAAAAACACTGGGCTGGTGGCGCGGCGTGAAAGAGAGAGGGATAGGCCTGATTCCTGCAAGTGGAGATGTATCAGTTTGACATAATTGAAGAGAGAGAAATGACTTTGACGACAGGGAGAGAATTCAAATCTAGCACGAGCGTCGAGTGTCTTGCTCTCGAGGTCGGGGAAGAGGTGGAGAGTAGTGTGGGGAGCTTGGGGCACCGCTAGCTTCGTCAGCTGGGCGTTATGTTTAATGAATCAAAGGAGGACACAGGGGTTGAGTCAGGGGGGGACGGGAAAACTATCAAAGGAAGTGTTCGTGCAAACTTGGCACGAGGCAAAGTCGCTGCTAGAGAGTGTCGAGCCCTGGGTGAAGAACATCAGACAGGGGAAGAATCCTCAGGCTGAGATGCCGGTCACGGGGGTCGGAAGACTCACTAGGCTGGCAGTCTCGACCAGAGGGTCTCTCTTGTCCTTGACTTGGCCGACCCGACCCCCCACAAGACCGTTAGGAGTGCGGCGTTCCTTGCCCAGACTTGGTTGGCATGCTTGGCTAAGTCCTATCGTAAATTCTGTGAGGTCGATCTTGATAAGTCTTGTCAAAACTTATCTCGTGGCGTCTGCACTGTGGATGAATTTCCAAGCTTGGAGGATTTTGTCATGACCAGGCAGATCTTGGTCGTCCCGCGGAATATGGCGAGTACTACAGCTTTCGACAGGACAAAGCGGAGTTCATTGTATGAGGTCTCTGAGATATAGCCTTTTGATCCCATTGCTATCACAATGATGTTTGAGGACATGTTGCGTCCTCTCAACCGTTGATGGTGGATCGCGTCTTGCAGTTGTTCATATCTATGGTCATAGATGGCTCTTGGGTTATATCCCCACGTCTGGGTATCTTTCCACGGGATGGAGGGCCACGTAACCGGTGGGTCCTCGCCTCTGTCGGAATTGGGGTCCTTGGGAATGTATGGAGGTTTAACTCGTAGTCCATTATGGTCCCAGAGTCTCTTTCTGTCTTTCCCGTCGATAACACCAGTAAGGTAGTTTTCGTCTTCTCTGACCAACCATTCGTCCCTGCGGAACGTGCAGTCCAGTAGGTAGACATGTGGTGTCTTGTAGTCTCGTGCTGCTAGGAGGTCAATCTTGTATGGAATCTCCGACCCTGCTAGGTCAGCCATGATCTGGGCTGCCGGATGGATGGGTGCAGAGGGGTCTCTCGGGAGTCTTTGGCTGTCGTCGTCGAGTGGGCCTATACCTGTCCCGTCGTCCTTCAGGTCATTAGCTAGTGAACTTGGTAAGGCTCCCTCTTCACCGATGATAGTTAGCTTATTGTCTCCTTCCGTGTCGTCGTCGATGAGAAGACCTCTTTCTGTGCACCGGCGAATCCATCGTCTGCACCTCGAATGTCTGACGTCAACTAGCGCCTTTAGTGCCTGTGGGTGGCGATCCGATTTGGAGAGAAGGTAATGACTGATATCGCCGGTCACTCCCCATCCATATGAGCACTTGGGTGAAGTGGACCCTTTGGTAATGGTAACGCTCTGTCTAGCGGGGGTATTCCACGCCTCCAGTTGGCATTTAAGGATGATAGCAGCGTCTCTGGCGGAGTAGCCGCTTCGAGGTTGAAGGAACTCGTTCATCATCGCTTGGAAAGGCTTTCGGATCTCTGGTCGTATGCCCCAGGTGAGACCAAACCTGGGGGCAACGGTCGTCTTATACGCGTTCTCCGATACCCGCTGTCGAAGTTTCCAGACGTTGCACGACGCCAGGTTGGCCTTTATCGTCTTTATGGCGTTGTCGACCGTGTCTGGTGCCACTGTCTTTTTGGTGAGGAGGTTCGTGACTGACAGAACGACCGGGAGTTCCAGGGGATTCCATTCCGTGAAGGAGGGCTGTATATCTGCGTCGTTGGGGCATCGTGCCATTTTTGCCTCCGCTTCTGATCTTGTGACTCGGCCTTCTGGCCAGGAGGAGTCTTCGATGTGGCCTGACGGGATGGGAAGGCTTTACACCTACTCCTAGTGCTCGACATGCTCGGATCCAGGGGAGGACCATGAGGCCGTCGCGTCGGTCTTCCTTAATAAGGTGAAAGTGCCCTTGCCACCCCATGAATGGTTGATCCGGTGGCTCTGGAAGTTTAGGGCATACGGGGGAGATGTCATCTGGTGTGGGAAGGTTGTCCTTCGGCGGACCGTGTCTTGTAGAAACGTGGTATCTCGGCCAAAATTCTCTGATGATACAGCTGGCGGGATAAATTACTCCGTGCATGACGGAGTGTAGTCTCCGCAGGTCTGGGAGTGCATGAACTGGGGCCGGGGGGCTTGTGAATGCTGTTGAGAGGTCGTCTCGGGGGGGGGGGGGGGGGGCGCACGGAACGTTCTGCGCTTATGCTGACTGAGCGTGGGGCGTCGTTTGGGGAGAGGAAGTCTTTGGGGGCATATGATGTGATCTCCTGGGAAGTATGTGTCACATGCAAGCCGGAAGTGTGATTCCATCGCATATTGGACGTATTGGTCAGTGGAGAGGAGGCATTTGATGAAGACAGTGAAGGTGCGGAGGTAGTAACGGGAGACGTATGGCTGTAGGCCCATTCCACCGCACAACCCCGTGGGTCCATACATACAGCATTTGGGATTTCTTGTTGGGAAATTTTTAGCAGTTCCCGGAAATGGTCGCGGAGAGCCACGTCCAAATCATGCAGGGTTTCTGGATCCCATGTGGTCCACCCGAAGGAGAAGTCCATAAGGCTCGTGAGAAGGTTCTTTAGGGCAATGCGCTGCCGCGCTGGCGAGACGTCTAGTCTGTGGATCATGCGTGTGGTAGATACAAATTTAGCGAGTGCGTAATCTCGTTGGATCTGTGCGTCGTTGGTCCCATCCGTGTGAAGGCCAAGCGACCTGAAGACTTCAGTGGCGGACCGGTTCCTGATTGTGATAGAATTCTGTCCTGGGGTGCGAATGGTGATGGGGAGCGCTTTGACTCCTCCCTCCGGTTGGCCCACTAGGCATATGACTGTGCATTTGTTCGCAGCACAAATCTGTCGTCCTGCCCTTAGTTGGTTCCAAAGGAGGGTAAACCCATTCTGCGCCTCGGTTAGATAGGTCTCGGGGAGGCCATCGCCTCCGATTGCTGCCCAGTTATCGTCCGCAAATTTATGATCTGCAGTGAGGGGGGTGCGTAGGGGGTAAACCGAGTTGTTTACTGTCCTATTTCGTCCCGCCCCATCATAGAAACCATATCCCTCGTCGGGGAGGAATTGTTGGGCTGGGCAGATGCGTGTCAGGTATTCATCTAGGACTCCATACGTCCCCGGGCTGAGTAACCACCTTGAGCGATACCTCGGGTTCAGTCGATGCTCACCGGGAGGAAAGTTGACAAGCCGTTGGCGTCTTGCGATTTGATTCGGAGCAAGGAATCTTTGAACCTATGTCGAATATATTCAAACACTTCCGGGAATTCTCCGTCCGTGGCCACCACGTGAGAGTATACCTCACAGATGTAGGTGAGTTCAGCCCTATCGAAAGCTTTACGGATGTCGGTGGTGAAGAGGATGAGAGTCTTGGGCTTCCCAGTGAGTAGGGGGGCTGCTCGTAAGTCGGCGAGCATCAGTCTCAGGACCAAGTTCCATTCGTCTGTACCGCTCACCGTAGGTGTGTTTGCCTTGGAGGTCTTGCGAATGCATCCCGTGTGAAGTTTGAAGGTTTCGACGCGGTGGGTAATAAGTCTCTCGTAAAGATTCAGGATGGCGTTGGACACCGTGATGCCCCGCCAGTCTGTGACGTCTACTCCCGTTCCTGTTACTTTCCAAATTTGGCATAGCAGGCCTTGCTTCCATTCGGTGGGTAGCTTGCTGCCGCGCCAGCAGAGACTGAAGTAGGCTGTTAACGCCATCTTGGCTTCTTGTGGTAGGAGCTTGAGGACGTCGGGTGGAACGCCATCTTCACCTGCCCCTTCTTTTCCTGGATAGCCCATTCCATTTCTTCAAGGGAGAAGGGTCGTCGTGCATCCTTGAGCGCCTGTTCCCTTGTCATGGGTGGCGGAAGACACGCGTAGCTTGTGATGAAGAAGCCCAATATGTCCCCTGGGATAACCGATTGCACAAAGGGTCCGATGGGGATGGAGGTATTGTAGTCCTCCTGCAGCTACGGCTAAGATTTCCTGTGCTCCACTCGTCGCCGGGTTATTGGCGGCGCCATAGATGGCTATGCATTGTCCTTGGTGGAAGAGGAGTGCTCCGAAGCCTGCGCCGTGCCCAAGTTCGGGAAATGATGATCCATCAGTGACCAGGATAGCATCATAGGAGTGTAGGGAGTCTGGAGAGAGCGGATCCGGGGAGTCTAGTCGAGGGGCTAGTCGGTCAACGGGGAACAGCTGTTTGATTTCGTCTGGAAGTGTGTGTAGGCGGAGTGCAAACACCGTGGTTCTAAGTTTGAGAAGGAATCCCCACTGGTCCTCCTCGGGGTATGTTGAGGAGAAATACGTGAGGCTCATGAGTTTCGAGGTACTCGAGGAGCTCGGGTAGGATGTCTACTGGGGGGGCAATGAAATCTAGTGGTGCATCGATACCCTGATCTTGCCATCATTTTGCCTCGTCTTTGTTTCTATCTGGGAAGATTTCATCACGCTGTCGGAATCTGGTCAGGTAGGCTCGCAGCGTAGGCGCTTCTTGATCCTTCTGAGCTTGGATGAGGCGCCTTACTTCCTCCTGTAGTGCCTGGGCTTCACTAGTTTGAATGTCCGCTTCCAATTCCCGTAAGGTGGGGTTAAGTTCGGTCCGTGGGGTCACTCCCCCCATCCACAGAAGCGGTTCAAATGTTCCCTTATTGACCTGATCTCCTGGGAGGCAAAGGGGAGGTCGGATGCGGTCACCTCCTATCAAAAGGTTACGTCGGTTGTATTTGATTTCTGCCGGAGGGTCCATATTCGTACCCCTTGGCCCATAATGTCCGGGGTGCGGAACTGTTCGTTCATCTCCTCCGTGATGCGGGATCTGTACAGGTCCGTATAGTGTTGGTAGATCGCCTCAGGGGACGGTTGTTGAGGAGGTGATTCTGTCTGGACCAACAGGTAGAGCTTGGATTGCTTCCGGTCGAAGATCTGATTGAGGATTTTCCTTCGTGGAAGTTTCGCTAGCCGTCGTTCAGTGTCAAGGTCTTCTTGAGCTCTCGAGATCCGCGTGCGGACTTTGGCAACTTCTTTGAAGGCTCGGGGCAGTTCTGCTTCCAGGTCCAGTGGGGAGTCGGAAGGCATTTCAGCGAGAATTCCGGCCACCACGGTTCCTTTGAGGAATAGTGTTCGACATATATTTTGCCAAAGGCAAAGGATTCTGTTCCCTGGATCTCGGGACACCACGTTGGATGCATTTCTGCACTGATTGGAGGGCTTTAAGCATGCGTGGAACCTTGGTGATCCTCCGTTTGGTTCGGGGCGGGCGTGGGCGGCGGCTGTCAAGAGGCTGGCTAGCTGTCGCAGGGCGGTCCTTTCCGTCGCTTGGTTGGTCAGCGTTGGTCTCCGGCTCTTCCGCCTCCTCAGGTGGACGTAGTGCTTCAGCAGCTTGGACGGCTAGCTGCAGAATGCGCTGGGGTGGGACGGAATCTTGTGCGCTCCTCTTGATGCTCTGCTCGAAAGAGTCAAGTTGTACCTGGTTCCATCTTCCAGGTTCAGCAAAGGGCGGAGGTCGGGCCCCTTCAACTGCCTCTGGCCCAGGGTGAGATTGCAGGCCCGTGCTTCGGTTGTAGGAGTGTGAAGGGTCTGCCGGTCCAGGGGGTCGATCATGTCTGACCATCGCTGCTTCTATGTGCTCTTCCACCGTCATTGGGAGGGGTGGAGGAGCTAGTCTCCTTGTGTCTCGTTCCAATGGGGACGGCGTCGTGGGGGACATGGGGGCTCCTGTGGACAGGTAGTGGACCGCTAACCTCGTGCTCCTTCTGTCCAGCCTGTCTTGGATCCATGTGCGAAGAGTCGGGGCGTCCATGCGGTGGGTAGACACTGATACCTCTAGGCGTTGTGGACGGGCAAGGGTAGCCAAGGACGCAGCCATGGTCGTGGCCTCGTCTTCCGAGTTCGAAGTTGCACGATCTTCGATGAAGAGCTGGTTGGAAGCTTCTTTGGTCCATTTGAGTATCGCCGCTATGGTGACCCAGGCTGTTGGGGAGGCAAGGATCGTTTCCGGGCGGAAGTAGGCCTCCTCACGGGACGCTATAGCTGGGGTGGTAAGTTCCAAGACCCCGTCCTGTGCTCCCACATCCAGGTAAACAGACGCGATGCGGCACATGGCGAGGAGTCTACTGTATCGGATGATTGGGAGAGAAATTTGGTGGGGGCCTAGATACCGGGGCCGTCCTGTCTGTCCGACCCAGTCATCTGGTGTTGTCTCCTAGAGAATAGTAGGATACTGCCAGTAACCTCATGCGCTCGCAGGATGATGATCCGAGGTTTCTTCCGTGGGATTGCTGAGAAAACCTTGATAGCCTTGACGGCGTACCACGCAGTGATAGCATGAGGTCTCCTTCTATGACCATAGCTTCCTCCGCTTTCGACGTACGTGTCATCGGGCGTGGCCGTCCGTATAAGTGTTGTCGAGCTCCTTGAGTTGGCAATAGGAGGAACATCTGGTAGAGCCACTGATTGATGGTTCCTTGCGGGATCTTAATATCCTGCTGATCCTCGTGGTGTTGAGGAGGGAGTGCCAGCCTGGGTTCAGAGATGTGTGCAGAAAGGGAGTCCACGTTGGTCCCCTGTACACGTTCCATGTGGTAGCGCATGCTTGCAAAGGCGATGGCTTGTGAGGCTCGTCGACAATAGTAATAAAAAAGGAGCGGGGGGGGGGGGGGGGGGAGAGAGAATCGTTTCAAGTTGACAAGATAAAATAATAGATAATAGATAATAGATAATAGATAATAGATAATAGATAATAGATAATAGACAATAGATAATAGATAATAGATCATAATGGATCTGGATATGGATACGGATATGGATATGGATATGGATATGGATATGGATATTGAAACGGATATGGATATGGATATGGATATGGATATAGATATGAATATATATGGATATGCATTATGGATATGGATATGGATATGGATATGAATAATGACAATGGATATGGATATGGATATGGATATGGATATGGATATGGATATGGATATGGATATAGATATGGATGTGGATATGGATATGGATATGGATATAGATTACCCCACTTCTCTAAAATATAAATAATAATAGTAATAAAAGGGGGGGGGGTAGAAGTTTCAAGTTGATAAGATAAAATAGTAGATTATAGATAATAGATAATAGAATATGGATATGGATATGGATACGGATATGGAAAAAAAGGACAAGCAAAAGGGGGTGTGATTCAAAGCCTCCCACCCCCCTTTGCTTTTTAATTTTGCTATCGTTTGCCATTTTTTACAAAGTCAGTCATATCAAGAGATTTTATCATTATCTCCCATTTTTTACACTGGTAGTATAGGGTGCCACTTCGGCACACCCACTCAGAGCACTCTGCCCAAAAAAAAAAAAAAAAGTGATTTTCTGTTTTCCCATTTTTCCCTATTTCGCTCTTTTGCGACTTTACTCCAAAACCGCAACGTCGGCATCAGCTCCGCGACATTCATCGAAATTATCAACAATATTTACTATCTGGCGGATCGGCCCACTCATAAATCAAATATTACTTTTTTCTTTTTGTGCCGTTTGGTTTCAATTATGTTTTCTGGTTGTATGTCTTCTTTTTTTAACTGTTGCTTTATTTTCTTCTCCTTCGTTATCTCTTGAACTTGCTCGTTAATTTGCTTTTCATCATCAACTGGCTTTTCAAACTTAGTCTTTGACAACTCACGGGGGCTAACTAGTTCTTTATTGGATAGCACAATCTTAAATCCATTTCTACCCAAAACCGTATATATCTGCTTGACCAAGTTCGTCCGCCTTTTGAAAATAGATTTCGTTGAACTTCTCGTCTTACCTTATCGCCAGGTTCAAATTCGTTAATACTTTCATCTCTTTCAATTTTTTGTTTATTAGTAGCTTTTCCATTTAATACATCAATTGGTCTAGCTTTGATTGTTGGATGAAAACGATTCTTGTAAGCTTTGACCATATCATCAATGTATGAGACCCAGTCAAAGTTCCCATTAGTTTCAAATAGTATATCAAACCACCTTCTAATAGTTCTGATAACTCTATCAACTATCGCAATTGCTTTGTGGTCTCCTACTTCAACTGTTCTGTGTTCAATGTTATGTTCATCAAAATATTTATTAACTGCTCCTTTGTATTCTCCTCCGCTGTCTGTTGTAATGATTTCTGGAATATATGGAATAGATTTTAAACCAGTATATACTTCATTCGCAGTTTTATTTTTCAGCGGTCTAACTTCTAAAAATCTACTATTGGTGTCAATCCAAACCAACATAAAGGCATATTTTTTATTACCTGGTTTATCTTTTAACTTAGACATATCCGCCAAATCTACGAACACTTGTTTCAACGGTTTATCAGCCCATATCGTATTCCATTTCTTACTTTGTTATTTCTGATAATGTAGTTCTAATGCCTGTTGCTCTTTCAGTTCTTGTATATGGTCGTCCATTGTAGGGACACCCTACGACCCGACTTTTTTGGTGAAGGTTCTAATACTTAATGACACCTAATGCTTTATCCTTATATATTGCTCTTTCTTTTTTTTCTAGTTCAAAACAATAATTAGAACAAAACTCATACATATAAAACCAATCAAAACTATCATCAATTGCCGTAATCTGTCGGTTCGCTAAACACAGTGTTAATCCACACACATAGCAACATTGGGGTTTTAAATTCTGAGATTTTTTTTTTTTTTTTGCTTAATATACGAATATGTCAGGTTCTTCCTTTAAGTCGCTCTTAGGTTTGAGTGAAATTGCGACAGACAGCCTATCAATCGCAAACTTAGACTTAACTAACACTAATATTATTGGCTTAAACACTGATAGAGTGCCAGAAGATACTGACCCTGTAAATCTTTATTATACTGACGGACGATTTGATACACGACTAGCTACCAAATCAACAACAGACATTAAAGAAGGAAAAAATTTATACTACACAGAGCAACGAGTTAGGGACAACGACGAGGTTAAAGCCTCAACTCAACACCGCTCTAATACTTCTAATCCGCACCAAACCAGTTTATACAATTTGATAGATACAAACATATTTGCACAAGCGAGCGGACAATACTTAACTTACAACGATGTAGAAGGCAAATGGAAGAATACCGCCCTCGGTTCAATTGACACACTCTCTGATGTAGTCATTACAGCACCAGTGGCGATGAATAGTTATCTAACATATAACTCAATAAACTGGGTAAATAAAACCTTTCCGATAAATGTTGATGAAACAGGCAACATTAGTATGGGAAGGAAGAATATAACAGGAGTTAATTTACTAAATACCAAAGATGTTGATGAATGGATATTTGAGCATCAAGACAATAATAATAAGGTGTCAGCGAGTGGAAGTATAGACTCACATAGCGATGTGCTAATAACGGGCACACCAGCAGATAACCAACTGATTATGTATAGCACGGGACAATGGAGAAACACCACACCACCCTTTCTTAGATTAGACGGCACTGCTAGTATGACGGGGGCGCTGAATATGAATGGTTATGCTATTTCAGGGGCTTCTACGTATAATGGAATTAATCTCACTAATCTCGCAGTTGATACTTCTGTGGTTAAACTAACAGGAGACCAAACCATAGGAGGAATTAAAACATTTAGCAGTATAATAAATGCTAGTGCGGGTATTGATATGAAAAGCCAAAGCATAACAAATGTTAATCTTGTTGATGGCGTGGATGTTTCCGTTCTTGATACTTCGGTGGTTAAACTAACAGGAGACCAAACCATAGCAGGAAACAAAAAATTTACATCAACTTTGGAAGTAAGTGGTTCGTCCAATCCTACTACTTTTGACGGCATCGGCATAGCCTTTGATAGAAAAATAGGAATGATTGCCGCACAAAAAACAGCAACAGCGACTTGGTATCCAATACAAATAACGGGTTCGTATGTTGAGTTATATTCAGGTAATACTTTAATTATAACCGCAACTGGCACTACACTATCTTTGAATAACAACAAAATAACAAACTTAGCCACACCATCAGCAACAACGGACGGAGCAAATAAAAAGTTATGTAGATACAAAAGACGGGCAAAATGTGAAACTAACAGGAAACCAAACCATAGCAGGAATTAAGACATTTAGCAGTGCCCTTGAAATAACAGGAAATTCAACGAATGCGACAACAAAAGGAACATTCGTGGTTTTTAACTCCACAGCCAATATAGGAACTATCGGTTGCCTTGATATGAGCACGGGTGTAAATTATAACTTTGAAATAAATGCGAAAAAAATAAGTTTCATTATTGATGGGGCAATCGTCGGTTGGGTAAATGCTTCGGGGCTAGATTGTAATAGTAGCAAAATAGCCAACCTTGGAACTCCGACATTAGCGACGGACGGAGCGACAAAAGGGTATGCGGACACATTGGACGGGCAAAATGTAAAACTAACAGGAGACCAAACAATAACTGGAATTAAAACATTCAACGGGACAAGCACTACGATAAAATATCTAACTTTAACGAACAATGCTGATTTTAATAATCAAACTATCACTAATGGTGGAAATATTACATATAATGGGGCTAGGATATTAAACCAAAATGGAGGAGATATATTCTTTTCACAGACATCAGGTTATTACCAATATTTCTTATTTACTTTAAATACTGCTACAAGTGGAACCGCAGACCAAAGAGGTTATGTATTTACGAATGTAGCATTTGATGTAAAAGGGGCTGGACTTTATATTTAAAAACTTTTGGATAATAAAAGTGCTTCGTCTGACATTGTCCGTTTTAACAATGCTGGCGGTATGCGATTTTATGGTGCCTTAGATATGAACTCAAACAACATAACAAATGGTGGAACAATAACGGGAACTACATTAACGGCAACTGCTGGTATGACTACAACAACATTAACAACGAGCGACAAAATAACAATGGCGCTTGGAAAACCATTAATATTGGGAAGAACAACGAGAGGATTGGCGGCATACACGGGTGGATTAGAATTATACGGGACATCTGGTGTAGCAGGGCCGCATATACAAGCATTTACAACAGCCGATCCAAATTATCCTTGTTTTCAATTAATTAACAATAGTCATAGCGACATATCATTAAAATTTGATTGCTATTGGGACGGAGCAGTTAATGATAAGTCAAGTTCTGCTACCTCAAATTGTATGATATCCAAAGGCACTAATCTCCTTTTTCAATATGCGTCAGGAGTAGCGGTAGGAAGTAATATAACATTTAACACCGCAATAGACATCAGTAGTTCATCGGGCTTATTAACAACGAAGGCAATAACAGCGAGTGGGGCCATAACGGCAAATGCGGGTATATCAACAACAACATTAACAACAAGCGACAATATAGTAGTAGGTGCTGGAAAAAGTGTTTTCATAGATAGG
This sequence comes from Paulinella micropora, assembly GCA_019918135.1. Classification (NCBI taxonomy): domain Eukaryota; phylum Cercozoa; class Imbricatea; order Euglyphida; family Paulinellidae; genus Paulinella; species Paulinella micropora. Next base: position 39,833 of record WBZZ01001196.1, read on the forward strand.
TCAGGATATACAAACACAAATAACAAATTAGTTTTGTGGGATGGTGGAACAGGCTCCACGACTGCTTTTAATGGATTTGGTATCAAACAAGATACAATGATGTATAATGTTAATGCTACAACTGATAATCACATATTTTACTATGGTGCCACAAATGAATTATTTAGAATTGGTAATGCTGGAATTACTGCTTCAAAGGCAATAACGGCAAATGCTGGATTAACTATGACAACAACATCCAGCGGATTTTTAACGCTAAGACAAAGACCAGGCAATACGTCCAACCCGCAAATATATATGAAAGCAGGAGACTCATCAGGTGATGTGGTAGTAATGAATACAGGTGGTTTATTACACGCTTGGTCAACTTCATTATCAAATGGTGAAAACAATACGGGTTATGTTTCTATGGCAGCAGGAGCGAATGTTTGGTCTTCTGGTTCAGACAGGAGATTAAAATCAGATATTAAAACACTAGACTGCGGGGATTGTTGCGATAAACTGATGAAAATAAATTGCTGTTCATATTATTTGAAATCAGACGAAAAGAAACAGAAAAAGAACCACGGATTTATTGCGGATGAAGTAAAAAAAATATTTCCAGAATTTGTATCTGAAAGTGGAATAAAAGCAGACGATGGGGATGGAAACTTTGAAGGTATATCATACACGGACTTCATACCAATATTAGTCAGTGCTTTTCAACATACAACTGAAAAGGTGATTTATTTAGAAAAGCAAAATAATAATCTAACTAATGATATAGCCGATTTAAAAAACCAATTAGCGGAAATCCGAGCAGTCGTATTTTCTAATGCCCCCTAGATTACATCCTCCACCTCCACTCATTGATATGGCAGATGGCGAACTAACACCAGAGTTGAAAAATCGTGTTTTGGATATTTCATTGAAGAATGAAGAAAAAAAAGCAGAGCACGAATTGGAAGATAACTGGAATTGTTGTTGTATAAAAAACAGACCGACCGACAGCCGACTTATTAAATACTTATTTCAAATGGGTATCATTATCGCCATCATCACCCTTTGTATCGTGAGGTTATCTGAAAAGAACTTACCGTGCGAGACAGCCAACACTTATGTGGGAATTTTAACACTATTGATTGGCATCTGCCTTCCTTCACCTTCTAGCTCAAAGAAATGAACATTCATATAGTTGAGTTTTATACCAAGAAGCATCATTTGAGCAGATTAGCGGAATGGCTTCATCAAAACTAACACACCAATCACTAAAAGGTTCATACACACATTTAAATTTTGTTTCTATTCCTTTTTGAATACACCACACACAACTTTCATTTTTTTTAACACTTACCCGTGAATAGAAATCGCAGGCAGTCCGAGCAGAAATATTAATTAATAAAAAGTTTATAAAGATTAGTATAGAGGGCATCACAATGACGGACTATAAATATCAGCGGATTATTTTTCTAAGTAATGATTTTGCGGGCGGTAGCAAGACATTTGACAAAAACATTCAAATGAACTTTACCCCGACCAGAATGAATGTTAAGTTTATCCACTATATGAATGATATGACTGAAACGAAAACGAAAATCCTTTATATGGACCGCATTGGCATTATCGGCACATTCGCTGACAGCAACACGGCGAACATTTCAAACCTCGGATATAATCTTGGAAATATCGGCTGGACCGACGGACAATACAGTTTTAGAGTGCTTAAAACAGACAGCGGAAATATTGAGACTGACCAACTAGCTGGAAGAATTGTTATTTGTTTAGAATTTTTGGCATAGGGCCTGCTCCCCCTATAACCCCGCAGGTAAAATAAAAAATATATTTTTCTATATATAGTTTTTTGAGGTCGTAGGAGGTTTTTTGAAAAAAAAGCTCTTACAATGGAAAAAATTAACGATATACGAGTTAGACCAGTCAAGCAAAACGGAGATGGCGACAAGTTGGCAAAAGGATATAAGTTATTTGATGAACCGTATGCCAATATTTTTCTTCTCGCTCGCAAGAAGAGTGGCAAGACGACCGCACTGTTTGAAATCCTGAAACGAGCGACTGACAGAAAAACAAGGATTGTTATTATAGCCAGCACGATACACAAAGACCACATATACAAAGAAATGGTTAAACACTTCAAGAAGAAGGGAAACCAGATGGCGATATACACATATTTGAAAACGGACGGATACAGTGTGATTGATTACGAGTTAGACAAGCTGAATAAACCCGACGAAGAGCAAGAAGAAGGCGAGGTTGTGCGGGACGAGAAAGAAGAACCGAAGCCGAAGTTTCTTTATTTTGGTAAGGAGGAAAAGAAAAAACAGGAGGGAGGCGAAAAAGTGGAGAGGCCGAGCAAATACATTACACCAGAAGTCGTGTTCGTGCTAGACGATTTAGGTAGCTCGTTGAGGGATAAGTCCGCTAGCGACCTGTTGAAAAAAAATAGGCATTATAAAAGTAAGGTGATTATGAGTTAGCAGTATCTTAACGACCTAAAACCTGAGGCGATTAAACAGCTAGACTACCTTCTTATTTTTCCAGGACAGAGTGTGGATAAGATAGAACTCGTGTATAAACATTTGGACCTCGGCTACGACCTTGAATACTTCATTGAAAAATACCACGAGGCGACGAAAGAGAGGTTTAACTTTTTGTATGTGGATGCGGTATCGGACGAGCTGAGGCAAAATTTCAACTATCGCTTGCGATAGTCTATTGTCCCGCTTGCGGGACTAATTTCAACAAGCGATTTTTGTAATTTTATTTAATTATTTTTTTTCTATATTATAATGGTCGTGAAAACAACAAGGGTTGAAGTCATTCCAACAGTCGGAAAAATAACAAGAAACTCAAACACAATGGCGGGCGGAAAAAAGAAAACTGGTCGCAAGAAACAAAGGGGATGTGGTCAAAAGGGAGGTAAAATAAACTGGGAAAAGGTCGGCAATACATTTAGGAATATTAGTAACTATTTGAAAAAAGACAAAACAATCTCTCGCTTTGCTGGTGCTTTGGACAGGGTTGGTGTTCCCTATGCTGGCAAAGTTCAAAAGGTTGCGAGCGATATGGGATACGGCAAGCAACGAGGCCGTGGGGCACTTAAATTTTAGAAAGGGGAAACCCCTTTCAAACCCCCCGTGGGGTTGTAGGGGCGAAGTCCCTACGAATATTAAACTAAACTTTCTATTATTTTTTTTACTAACAATATACGAACACCAAAAACGGAGGTATGAAGACCAAAACTCGTGGAGGTGCGGAGGCGAAGTCTCTGCGAAAACAAAGACCGCCGAGGATATACAGAACGAAAGATGGTCGGCCATATATCAAAGTAAAAGGCAAACGAGCATATCTAAACTTTGGAAAGAAAACAAATGACTTATCAACACTTCAAATCGTTAAGCTGTTTATGAAATACTTGAACAAACCAAAAGCAAAGAGGGCGAAGACAAAGCGGGAAGACCTGCGAAAAGTTCAAAGCCTGTCGGAGATTGAACAAAATACAAGGATGGCTATTCAAGACCACTTAGATAAACTAAAACAGGAGAAATATGAAAAGATAGAAGCCATAGACAAGAAGGAGAAAGCGGATATTGAAGAAAAAGACCAGGAAAGGAAGAGGCAACACCGCAAAGAATTAGCCGACATACAAGAAAGACAGGATGAAAAGGACCGCGAACTCAGGAAAGAGCAACGACTTATTGAGGAATTACGAAGAACTAAGCAAGGACTATTAATAGCACCTGTTGAAGAAAAAACACCAAAAACTCCAAAATCATCTCCAAGCGGAATAAAGGATATAACTGATGAAGTAAATAAGCAATCAAAAGATTTGAAAGACGAAAAGAGAAACAGAATTATTGATGCTATGTTTTCTGAGGGTATGAGATTAAAAAGAAATAATGTAGGAAAACCTAGAAATCACTCCATAGTATCCAGTCTCATAAAAGCAGGCAATGATATTAAAATCGTAAAACCAAAAGGTAAAAAGAAAAATTATTCCGAGACATTGAAACAATGGTTATACACTCAAAAATTTACCGAAAACATAACTTCTCCTGATGAAGGTTGGGACAAACTAGATAAACTTGTAAAGGAAGCTAAATCCGCAGAAAAGAAAACACCCCAGACAAAACAACCACAAACCACACCACAGACACAACAACAAACCCCTAATTCACCCGAGGCTAAACAGCTAATATTTGAGCTGACACAAGGACGAGCACCCGCAACCCCAAATACACAAGCACCCGACCAACAACAAGCACCGCAGGGGCAAGCCCCCGCACCCCCAGAAGAGACACAACCACCCTCAGAAGAGACACAACCACCACCTCTGGAAAATGACACAGGCTTAGGGGTTGTAGGGGACGAAGACCCATACAGAGGTTTAATGACACACGAAATAAATGAGATTATGAAAAAACATAAGTGGTTTCTCGGCACAGTTCCAAGCGACCAGCTCAACACTTTGAACCCAGGAAGTAGAAAGCGATACGGCTTCATAATGAACTTGGACCGCCATAATCAAGGTGGCTCGCACTGGATAGCAGTTTGGATTTCTTTGAATGGAGACAGGGCTGTTGAAGTGTATAACCCGCTAGCCGAATATGAGCCGACTGAACTTTTCCAACATCAAATGAAACAGCTGTTAGATAAAAGCCGTCCTGATAGTTATTTATTAATGAAGGTTAATCAAGTAAAACAACAGAGTGATACCTCAGATACCTGCGGATGGCACTCAATGCGTTTTCTTTTAGAGCGGGCGAAAGGAACCCGTTTTAAATTTGCCAGTGGATGGACTGATTTGAAAGAAAAGGAGGCGGAGGAGTTAAAAGCTCAGAACGGGTATGGTTTTTGATACTTTCATTTAGACCCCACAAGTAAATATTCAAATAAAAACAAAAAATATATTTTCCTATATATAAACTCAATTGGAGGTGCGATGGATTATAGAGGAGGGCGAAGTAGCGGTATCTATTACATAAACAGTAAAAATAGGATAAACGGCACAGACAGCGATTTCACTCACTCCATTGATATGAAAGGTTTAGATAACCCAACACATTGTAAAATACTTCATATCTATGTTCCTAAATCGTATTACTCTGTGGCAAGTCCTTACAACACTTTTACTCTGAGTGAAGATGGATTTGAGGCTCTTATTACGATACCCGAGGGCAACTACACAATGAACAACTTAAAAAATAAACTTGCCGAGGTGCTAACGGCAGACAGCCCCAACGACTACACATATACAATAACAAGCAACAACACAAACACCGACCCAGAAGACGGCAAGCTATTATTTACAGTAGCGGGCAACCTAGGAATTCAACCGCGGTTTATATTTGACACCGAAACTCGTATTCACGAAGTAATGGGTTTTGACCGCGACTCAACGTATTTCTTCGCTAATAATACCATTAGGTCTCCAAATGTCATAATCTTGACTGGTGAAAAAACATTATATCTTCAATCGGACCTCATTGGCGAAGGTGATAATCACGTGCTCCAAGAAATATATACAGCGAATGAAATCCCATTTGGCTCTGTTATCTACGACGGCTCGGGAAGTGAATACGGCAAACGACTATCTACAAACTCAAACAATGTTTATCGGTTTTACTTGACTGACGAAAACGACCAACCAATTAACCTAAACGGTTTGGGTATTGTAATGACTTTGTTGATTTACCGCGAAACGAATTATTTTAATTTATTTACTTCATTTTTTAATTTGTTGAAATCAAGATAGGGTAATTTAGAATTATTTATTAATTTTTTTATCTATAAGATATAGAACCTTTTGAGAAAAAACAACTTGGAGGTGCGGAGGCGAAGTCTCTGCGAAGCACTTACAAAAAAATGCCAGTCCAATACGGAGGAGAGTTGGTCCATCAGACTAAGGAACTGCTCACGGGTAAGAATGAGTTAAATAAGCTTACTAGCCGTGAAGGGTCGGCAAATGTTGCCCTTACTACTGCTGGTGGTATGGAAAGCACATTTGAAATTCCTACCCGCCCTTTGAACCTTGCGAGGTCAGTGTTGCGATTTACTTATACTCCTACTGCCGCAGGTGGTGCTGGTCGCTACAATCGTATTTTTATGGATTGTCTGTCTATGATTAAAACTATTGAACTGCGAAGCCGAAGCGGGCAGTATTTGTGTAATCTTCAACACGTGGGTAATTACACAAAGGTTATATGGAAACCTGAAATTAAGTATGAAAAATTTATGGCACTTGAAAACCACGGTGCTTATGATGATGACAAGAAGACAGGTAATTCTGGTGCTATGCTTCAAAAGTGTAATGATGGTAGAGTTGAGATAGGAACCGTAGCGGAAAGAAAAGCAATTACCGATGCAGCAAATACGGCAGGAGTGGTCGCTGCGGTTCAAGGATATTACAAAGTGCCACTCGTCGCTGTTCGTCGCCACGATGATACCGCTCTCGCTGATAGCAGTGCTGGAACTTATAGCCTTGTTGATGTTCCTTTTGAGGAGGCTAAGTATTTTGAAGGCGGGACTGATAACAAGGATACTCCTGCTATCAGTGTTAAGCTTCCTTTGGGTATGCTGTTTGGAACTATTTTTGAATTGGATAAGACTATTGGGTTTAATGAAATTTTGGACCTACGAATTGTATGGGAGAGCACTACCCGCACTTCATTTTATGGCACTGATGCGCGTTCTATTTCCACTGGTGCGGCGGCTACGGCTGTTGGTGCTACTGTTTCTAACCTAAATCTGTTTCTTGCTGTAGAGACTGACCCAAATGTCATCCTCGGTGTCCAGCAAAAGATTGCGGGTGAAGGCTTTCCTTTTAAGATTGAATATCCCATCGCTTGGAAACAAAATCTTCAAACATCGCAACAGAACTATGTCGTAAAAATGAACCGCTCGCAGGGTGAAAGAATTCGCCGTATCTATACGGCAGCCTTTCACAACACTGAGAGTGCTAATACTTCCTTTGATAATAGCAATATGCCAACGGGTTATGTTGCATTTGCTGCAGGACCGCCAGTCGTCAATATGGTTCCGGCTCAATCAGCAAAGGTTAGAACATATTACACAACCCTTGACGGAAGCCGTATTCAGCAATTTGATATTGATACATCTAGAAATGAAGACTATATGCTTCTCAAAGATAAGTTGAAGGGTAGTGCCATTTTGAATTCTAATGTGTATCATTACAACTGGTTCCACGTAGATACTTGGGATAACAACAGACCGCTGTGCGATAAGGATACCGACGGCTATGAGGTGAGCGGTTTGAGTTTAGACACTGAGAGGCGATATGAATTCGTTTCAACCACTGCGGGAAACAATCTCAACCATTACACATTCGCCATCCTTCAACGAAGTGTGCTTGTGAAGGGAATTGAAATCCTGATGTCTTAACCCCCGCCAGCGAGGTAAGAGGTAGTAATTAATTTTTGATAGTTAATTTATTTTTTTATTGTAATATACAACCTACGAAGCTTACACCAAACATTTTTTGAGGTTGTAGGAGGTTTTTTGTAAAAAAAAAAGCTCCTACTATGTCCTCTCACCAGAGAAATTTGATAGCACAAAACCCTGACGGCGACTTCGTAAATGTCAAGGTCGGATACGATGGCAATGTTGAAACCAATAGTATGAAAACAGCTTTCGGCGAAGCATTGGTCGGTCAATTAACACCAGTTGTTCAGGAGATTTTTCCATACACTATCAATACACGAATATGGACATTAACTCAAACTAATGCGACAGTTTCATTTAATGCGAATATGGCTGAATTGAAAACGCAAGCAAACAATACTGCCGATGCCATTTTGTTAAGTAAAAAAAGAATTAAATACAGAACTGGTATGGGAGTTTTAGCCCGCTTCACTGCTTTATGGACTACTGATGAAACGAAAGACTACTATTCGTTTATCGGGTTAGGAGATAGCGGATTGAATGATGGTTTCTATTTCTACAAAGACAAAAATACTGGTATGAATATCGTCCATTGTAAAGGAGGAGTCGGCACTACTATCGCACAAGCGAACTGGGATGACCCTTGTAATGGAACCAAAGATATGCCTGCCATTGATTGGACCAAAGGTAATGTATTCCAGATTAAATTTCAATATTTAGGTTTTGGTGCTATAAGGTTCTACATTGAAAATCCTGCGACTGGCGAATTCCAGCTAGTCCATATGATTAAGTATGCGAATGCTAATACAGGTGTGAGCTTACGAAATACATCGCTTCCATTTGTCGCACGAATATTTAACAATGGTATTGGAACTGGGGTTCAATCGTTAAAGACTGCTAGTGTTAGTATGTTTATTGAAGGGACTAACAATATAAATGCGAGTATAACGAACGAAGTTGAAGGAACCAAGGCGGCGACTGCCACAGAAGGTCCTGTATTCAGTGTTAGGAATAAAACAGTGTTTGATAGTGCTGGCGCTAACATAACCAACTATTCAACTGTGTATCCTACATTGATAAGCATCACGAATGAGGATAGCAAAACAATTATCGCAAAATTAGTATTAAATGGAACATTAACAGGAGCGGGTTTTGCTGATGTTGATACCAAGTATTCTATTGTAGATACAGACTCGAAAGCATCAGCCATCGCTGGGGGAACTACCCTTCTCAAGCTTTATATTACGAGCGGGTCAAGCCAAATACTCAACCTTAGAAATTATGATATATATCTATCGCCGAGTGATATTCTAACATTTACACAAAAAACACTTTCTGGAACTGGCGGTGGAAATGTTAATGTTATAGTTAATTTTATTGAAGATCAGTAGGGGTCTTCGCCCCCTACAACCCCCTCCGATGCTGACTTAGTGATTTACCAAACAAAAAAATACCGGGGTCGTAGTGGCTGTAAGGGCGAGCCCTTCTTGCTTTGAGAAGCAAGGCTTCGCAAACAAACCCAAGTTTTGTGAAACTTTTTATGAAAGTTTCAGCTCCTACAATTGAAGCTGTTTGAATATTTCTTTTTTTAGCTCAGGATAGTTGTCTAGAAATGGTTGCTTCGCCATCCATCTTAAATATTGGGTATCAAATACGACCACATCGGCTACTGTCTTTCCCTTATATTTTCCCATAGGTATCTTTCCTTGTTCTTGAAGTTTCTTGTTTTCTGATTTATATTCATTAATGTGCCCATCAATTACTTGCTTAATTTCTTGTAAAGTAAATGTTCTGTCTTTGTTGCTGACAGATAGCTGTTCAAATTTTTCACAAAGCTTTTGCATCGGTGAGTGTAGAGTAGTGAGTATATAGTAGTGAGTATAAAAATAAAAAAAATTAAATAATTAATATAGGATGTCTGAGTGGATTAAATTCGTAAAGGCTTACTCTGCTAAACACGGTATAAGCTACAAGGAGGCATTGAAAAAAGCTGGTAAGGAATGGAACCCTCAGCGGGGTCGTAGGGGGAGCAGGCCCCTACAAGGAGGCAGTGCGGAGTTGTCTGAGGATGTCTATTTGTCTTCATCAGAACGAAAAGGTGCTGACGGATGGAAACCAGTCGCAAGCAAAGAAAAATCAACTGTGTATGAGAAAGATGGTAAGGCGATTGTAGCATGTAGAGGCTCGGTAGATAAGCGGGACATACTCACAGATGTCGCATTAGTAAAGGGAGTATTAAAAGAACCCCGAGATATAAAGAAGAACAAAAGCTGGTTAATGACATCATAAAGAAATATGGAAAAGATCATGTAGAGCTGACGGGTCATAGCCTTGGAGGAACAATTGCGAAAGACCTAAGCCGACAAACTGGTGTAAAGGCGACCACATACAATAAAGGTAGTAGCACTAAGGACCTCATTGAATGAGTGATTGACCGAGTAGCAGTTAAAATTAATCCAAAAGGTAAGCGGGCGAAGATGGCGAAGCTAACCACTAACTACCGAACCGCATTTGACCCCGTATCATTGTTAGGGGCTACGGCTATAAATACTAAGTTAGTGAAACCGAAAAAAGGAATTCATACAATTAGGAGCTTCAAAGGTAAAGGAGCCAAAAAATATATTTATGACTTTCATACATCATTTGATAATCCAATATCGTTCAAGCAGGTGGCACGACTTAAAGCAACATATAACAAATTCATTGACAGTAGGTCTAGATTTATCCACACTGGTGTTGTTCGGCCTTGTGAGCAGTGGATGGTGGATAAGAATGTCGGCTGGATGTCAGCATACGGTTTCTTGTCTGGTATCGTTTTTTTTCTATCAAATTTCTGCTCAATATTGTCAATCGTAATGAATATATGTTCTTTGGTATCCCTAGTAATAGTGTGAATATCACCGTTATGAACAACCTTTGTATTACAACGAAACACAACCTGATGACCTGTTTTAAGTGGTTTATTTTGTAGCATTTTGTTATTGCTTTCATTAACATTGCTGTTAGAGTGGTGTAATATTAAAGGTGGGTTTTTGTCGGTCGGTTTAGGGTGTGGCTTAAGTTGCTTATTGAGAGCATCTAATTCTTCAAGTGTTAGTATAATAGGTAGGCAGTCTTTTGCTTTATGTTGGCTAAGCTCATTACCGCCGACCTTGTAATAGTCTTCTACCTTATTTAAGATAGATTGTAGAACTAGGTCTTTGGCTTGTCTGTAATTTGTATCAAGATTTAGTTTTGTAAATAGCTTGAAAGTTTTTGACTTGTGGAATGGTTCGGATGTTGGGTCTGGGCAAGGAAGCTGAGCTAAGTGGCCGAATAGAATAATAGATACACCGCCAAATGGTCTGTTGATTTTGGTGTATTTTCTAAGCATATGGTCCAGACTTTCTAAATTTTTGGAAGTAAGCATAGAAACTTCATCAATGGTTATTCTGTGATTAATTGCTTCTTCGCCAACTGGTATCGGTAGCGGTAGTCTATGATATAGCATTGTCAGTATTTTTTGGAGTGTATATTCAGAATTAATAACTTGGCGGGTATTGTGTGTCATAGCGGTTGATAAAGTCTTTTTGTCTTTGAAATGTGTGTTAGTGTATTTTGATGGCTGACCAGTTAGGTATTTAATCATTTCAGATTTACCCGTTCCAGCTTTGCCGTGAATAAGTAATAACTCTTGTTCTGGTAAAGGTTTGTATTCGTCTTTGGTGCTATAATCTGGAAGCTCTGTATCCTCAAAGGCTGAGAACTCTGGATATTGTTTATGTGGTGTTTCTAAGAATTTTTGTAATGGTAGTATGTCTTTGAAACCGCTGTGTCGCTGGTATGTTATCCGTGGTTCGCCATTTATGTAGGAAACGAAACAAGTCATATTAAGTTGTGGTGCTATGAACTCATCCTGTTCTAAAACCTCGGGACGAAATTCTTTTCCTGTTTTCATATATTCACCTTCGTATGCGATACTGTCTGTATTAGAATATAACAAAGTCCGCCCAGTATTTACAAGCTTTAACATTTGGTTATGAACAACTATCTTTTGGTATGCTAGCACATAGTCAGTTAAATGAGACATTTGAAATATGTTATCTGTTGGGTTTGTATCTTGGTATGTGTATATCATTCGCTCTGGTAGTAGGTCGTCCTTCATTTCAGCGTATTTGGTCTTGTCGTATTTAACTCGTTTCAGGAACAATAACCTATATCCTTTTTCTTTCATCATAAAATGTATTCGCTCGTTGTATGTTTTTGAAATAGTAGATACTTGCTGAGTTCGGTGTATGTTAGTATTGAGAGAGCCTACTAGTAAGTTGGTTGCTTTGGCTAAGGTGTCGTGTTCAAAGCCAGGCTTATCAAAGTAATACTCTTGTATATTTGATATGTGTTCTGAGAAGGTTTTGAAGGGGTTGAAATGGTCGTCTGCTACATATAATCTCTTAATAAATATCTTAACTCCTTGGTCAAACATATACAACAATGCGGGAATGGGTTGGCATTGTGTTCCTTTTGTGGTGTAGCCGTTGAAGAAGGTTGGAACCTTGAGGTGCTTTTGGTCGTAATCAAAAACCGCATAACCGTGTAGAGGTTTAAGTTTGTTGTAGTATTCTTGTGTCATATTTTGGTTTATATTAATTATGTTGCGAGGGGCAATCGGGTATTCATTGAAGTATGATGACATTTCCCCTAGATTACCTAACGAAGCATTTGTATAAGCTTTTACCATATCAATCTGGTGTATCTTGTTGGGGTTCTTGGCGTGATGCTTAAAGATATGATGAAATGGTATTTGACCAGATTTCACGTGTCGTAATATATTAGGTTCAGTAATTTGTGTATGGAACTTAGGTTTATGTTTTTCTATGAGAGTATATATAAATAGTTGTTTGAAGTATGATGGTAATGACCAAGCGGGAGTATCTTTGGGAACGAATGATGCGTGCTTGAAACGGTCTAAGCATTTGTAGTTTAGTTTGTTTTCTTTATCTACTATTCCTACAATGTTTCCAGATTGGTCTGTCATTGAATAACACTCCTTATGTTCTAATTCGAGTTTGGTTTGTATATTGTTGAGTTCTTCCTGTGATATCCATTTGTTCTCGTATTGGTTCGTAGATAGTTTCACATTACTTGCTTCGTGGTTAGTAGCATATTGGGGCCGTGGCTCTGGTATGTTTTCGTTAATATCGTATAATAGCTCAATTGATTTTATGTGTTGGATACAGGTGTCTTTTTGTTTTCCTTTTATTAATGTGGCGTGATAATCATTACATCTGATTATTATCTGTTTTGGGTATTCCTTAGTAGATGCTCGCCATAATATATTCATACCATCAAATACATAAATCCTACATCGAATGAAGTCTTCCATTTCGTCAAGGTCCTTTGCTGTGGCATATTTGATATCCTTAAAGCGGTCTAGTATCACACTATCTCGTTTTCGTTTTCTGTTGTTCGGGTTTGGAAAGTCTTTCATAATACATTCTAGCACACAGTTTATTTCACCCTGTGCCATTGGTATAACAATATGATTTAGCGGATTAACTTGGTCAATTGTAATGACTTTAAGGTCTTTGTCTTCTCTTTGTTCGTAGAACCTTGCTTGTCGTTCCACAAAGTTTCTAACCGCATTGATTGTTCGCTTTAATACATTAGCTTGGTATATTCCTCTAACTGGTCCGTGATATCCTTCATAGAACGAGATAGCTTGTATTTGGGTTTAGCTGTTGGAGGCGAGCTTCCCATCCTGGGGCATACGGTATAACGAGTGAGTTATTTCGGCCGACTAGTTCGGGGTGGCCACCTGTTAGTCTGTTTATAAGTCGCAGGGCGGTTGGAGTGGTAATGAGATACCATCTTCTTTTGCCTCTTTGTCTGATGTAGTCTCCTCGTTGCTCAATTTGGTAGAGCGGAAATAGTTCTGGTTGGTATTGGTCCATTGTATATAGATAGGCAGGATAAATTTTTCAAAAAATAATCATTTAATGCTTTACATATATATATATGTTATATTTAGATGTAAAATATTTTACAGATAAAAAAAATTGTTGATTAATTTGACTTGCTCAGTCGCTCTTCTAACTCCTGTATCTTCCTTTTGTATTCTTCTATATCTTGTGTATATTGTATTAACTTCTGTGCTTTGGCTCGCCGTTCTTCGTTTAATCTAGCTTTATTACGGTAATAGTAGGCGAGAGCTTTCTCATTATTCCTTTTTCTCCTTTCGTCTCCTTCGTATATCTTTGGTCGTGGCATCTTATATATATGTAATATTATTTTTTATAAATGTAAATAATTAATTTCTTTTAATTTGGTGCTATATGGTTTATTATGTTTGTGTAAATATTTCATCAAACTTACACGGTAATGTAGTATATTTTCTATGTAGTCTTTCCATAATTCTTCATTTAATGATGCTCCATTCATATACGAATGATGCTCTTTCATATCAAATAAATCTTGAACAGTTTTGTTATTTTTATTCCATTCGGATATCAAATGTTTTAATGCTTCCTTCTGCTCTTGTTTCAAATCTGGGTTAGCTTCATTTACCCATTTTATGTATTTTTTGAATTTACTTTTACATTGCTTGATTGGGTTTTCGTGTATTTCAGTGTGTTCGGCTAGTCCATCTCGTCTTAATTCTTTATCACATTTGGGGCATTTGACTTTTTCCGCTTTTCGCTTTCTGTCATATTCTCGTTTCTTTTGCTTTGCTTCTTCGCTTAATATCTGGACAGGTTTTTATTTTCGTGAATGGCTGTGATATGTCTATTCAAAGACCCTCTACATAATTCTTTATCGCATTGTGGGCATTTGATTTTTTCTTTATGTCTATTTCTATCATATTCTTTTTTGTAAGCTTTTTGTTCAGGAGTTAATATCTGTTTGTTTGTTTTCGCATATTCGCTCTGGTATTTCTTACAGCATTCCTTACAGTAGTTTCTATTAGCATAAGAATTCTCAGGAGTTCTTACAACTTTACAATTTCTACATAGCTGTAAGCAATCATTACATATGATGGATGTGCCACCTCGTAATGAAACCCGTCGGTATCCATTCTTGTCGCATAATTCACACTTCATTTTTTATAAATAATGATGTATTTGTTTAGAACATAATTGAAACCAAACGACACAAAAAGAAAAAGGTAATTTTTTATTTATGAGTGGGCCGATCCGCCAGATAGTAAATATTGTTGATAATTTCGATGAATGTCGCGGAGCTGATGCCGATGTTGCGGTTTTGGAGTAAAGTCGCAAAAGAGCGAAATAGGGAAAAATGGGAAAACAGAAAATCACTTTTTTTGTTTTTTGGGCAGAGTGCTCTGAGTGGGTGTGCCGAAGTGGCACCCTATACTACCAGTGTAAAAAATGGGAGATAATGATAAAATCTCTTGATATGACTGACTTTGTAAAAAATGGCAAACGATAGCAAAATTAAAAAGCAAAGGGGGTGGGAGGCTTTGAATCACACCCCCTTTTGCTTGTCCTTTTTTTATGGACATGGATATGGACATGGACATGGATATGGATATGGATATGGATATGGATATGGATATGGATATGGACAATCGATGATGGATATGGATATGGATATGGATATGGATATGAATATGGATATAGATATGGATATAGATATGGAACTGCCTGGAGTCACTATTTTGTAATCCGGATTCCGTAATTTTTTTCCTTGCCTTTAACAACGATTCTATGAAAACAATGCTTAATGAACCGGAGATGTTAGTAAATATGTACACATACTACGTGACTTTGGCGAAGT
>WBZZ01001196.1:90000-95000 GCA_019918135.1 Paulinella micropora
AAAAGTTCTTTGTCGTGAGCAAAGAATGTAACTCCTTTGGTAGAAGAACGAATCTTATTGGCTAAATCAGAGGTGTAAAGACAGTATAATAAAGGAGACAGAGTGCACCCTTGCCTTACACCTCTATTTGTATCAAACCAAGAGGACATGTATTCAGTTGCATCTACTGTATTCTGTATTCTAGCATAGAGACCTTTCAGGGCGGAAAGGGAGAAGGAAGAAATACCCATACATTCTAATTTTCTCACAAAATGTCTATCTCAACAGAATCAAACGCTTTAGAAACATCAAGAAAGGCAGCATAAGTTGGACCTTTGTGGTTAGTAATAACTTCGTGAAGAAGGAAAATCTGGTGTTGACTTCCCCTTCCCTTACGTGCTCCACCCTGTTCAACAGGCAAAAGATTAGATGAATCTACCCACGTTTTCAATCTATTCAATAAAAGCGTAGCATAAAACTTATCAATAACAGACAACATAGTAACCGGTCTGTACTGAGAAGCATTTAGTCTATCTCCTTTACCTTTATGAATAGGCTTTATTATTTGCTTTGTATAATCTAGAAGTTTCGTGCCTGTTTGTAAGCATATATTAAGTAAGAGGACGAAGAACTGTTTGACATTTGGTGCAGTGTTCAACAGATTAAGAAAAAGTTCACCAGAAATGCCATCCTGTCCAACACTCTTATTAAGTTTTAAAGAAGACTCAGCTTCTTTGATCTCTTTATCAGAAAAGGATTTCTTATCAAATAAATTATTATAATTATTACTAGAAGTACTTTGAGTAAGTTCAGACTGAATATAAGGAGAAAGGATATGTGGAATAGGGACCATCATATTCGATTGTCTATTCAGTTGGGACTGGTATTAATTTGCAAATAACTCAGCTACTCCATTCCCTTTCACAACCATTCCATTTTCTCTTTCCAGCTGCATAGGACTACTGCTTTCCTTGTTTAGGAACCTTTTAAGAATGAACAAAACCTTCTTAGGGTTTCCTTTCATATCAGCATTGACTTGTAAGAGATCTTTTTTCTTTCTCTCGTTCTTTGCATATTTAACTCTTTTTTGTATTGTTTTATTAATTACTTTCAATTTGTCCTTGATTGTTTGTCTGTCTTGCAATGTAGCTGTGTTTTGCAGGTTGCGCAAAAGCTTGTTTTTCTTTATTTTAAGTTGCTTGATTTCATAATCATGAATGAAACCAGGATGTTTCATCGTTGTTTTTCTGGTGTTTTTCTTAGCCAGTGTGTCGATTTTAGAGCAATAATTATCATAAAAGAATGTAAGTATGTCATCAACAGGAGCATTCATTAAGTAAGCAGGCGCCATGGGAAAGGAATGAGCCACTGGACTAATGTCCACTTTCCTTTTCCACTCAAATTTCAATTGTGGTCCCACTGCCTGCTTAGCAGATTGAAAGTAATAGTTTGGAAGTTTAAAATCAATTGTAATTAAATTGTGATTACTAAAAGATCATATACCTGGGCCATGTAAAATAATTAGATGCGTAGTTGAGTAGTTGGGGTGAACAAAAAACATAGTCCAATAAAGAGGTCCTACCAATCCCTTCATGACCTGTTTCAGCTTTTCCCACTAACCCAGTTAATAAAAGCAAGTTGGTGTTTTCCATTTCTTGAACAAATTTGTCAGCATATTTAGTTGTATGACCATGAGGTAGATGCACGTCTCTTATCATTTCTGAAGTAACCGGACCTGACTGATTGTAGTCAAGGGAAAATTAGCTGAAGTCAAATTTCGATTGAGACACCTGGAAATTAAAATCTCCCATTAAAATCACTTCGTATTTTTTTTCTTTATTAATATCATTCACTGCAGATAGCAGTGCTAGGTGCTGAGACTTCATATGAGCAACATTTTGCTTAGGTCGTAAGTAAATATTACCAACAATAAAATTTTTGTGTTCAGTCCACTGATGTAGGCATCACCCCGGTAAAAAGCACCTTTTCCTAGTGACAGGTGCACCAGCTTATTTTTCAGTATTATTTATCCTGATTGGACCTGATGTCATTTTATTCCTGGTCTGTTGCCGTTTTCCTTTTTTGGATTCACTGAGCTAGTACAACGAGACATCATTCTCATTCTTGAGGACTGTGTTTGGTTGTATTACCGACTTTTAACGAGCTATCGTTGGGTGCATTACACTGAGTATCTTCTATGAGCAATTTGTCATTTTTATCGATGTAATTGTTAATGTTGAATTTTGCAAACTTGCCTAATGATTGGCGC
The DNA here is from genome assembly GCA_019918135.1 of Paulinella micropora. NCBI lineage: Eukaryota > Cercozoa > Imbricatea > Euglyphida > Paulinellidae > Paulinella > Paulinella micropora. Next base: position 92,249 of record WBZZ01001196.1, read on the forward strand.
AACAATAGGATTTGTCCCCCCCCTTTTTCATTTGAGGTTCTATGTGAGACAAACACATATCTATTTTTTATGTTCAGTACTTTAAGAGCATCATATATATACAGTGTTTTCAGTTCTGTCCTTTTTCAACCATGATTCTTGAATTGCTAACACATCAACCGCACTATGCAGTGTTGTCTCAGTTAGCACTTCTAACAAGATTTCAGGTCTGGTAACATGTAGATTGTAGGTTCCAAACCTCACTGATAGTCTGTCTTTTTTTGGAGGGTGTGTAATTTTTTTCCCATCGATATGCTCATAAGCGTCTTTTTTACATGGTTCTTCTGTATTTTTTACTTTTTGTTTGGTGGTGATGCTTTTCGCCTGCATGTTTTTTTTCTTTTGCTAAATGAGGTCGTATACAGTATGTTTTTCCATCACTTTTATCAGAGTAATCCTGTTATCATTGCTTTTGATTACGCAGTACTTGGCAATAAGTTTCACTCCTTGGCCTTCCGAATTACTTTTTGTAGACGATTGGGTCGAATCAGCAATATTATCATGTTCTTTGAGTACGTGCACTGCACGAACTCTGAAAGTCAACTTTCTAGTTTTTATTAACAATCTCAATTGAGTCTTGTTGTTCTTGACAGGACTGTTCGCAATTTGATCCGGTTTGTTATTAATTTCATGTTCCATATAAGAATGAGACTCTGTATTTAATAATGAGTACTCATTTGAATTACTGAAAGTTACTGACTGTCTAACTGAAGTCAAGCAGCCATACTAGCTGGTAGTGTTAGTAGTCAGCAGAGTCTTTACAGTCGTCCAAGGTATCTCGGGCTTGGCTCGTCAACGTTGAAAGTAATCCTCAGCAAGATCCAAGCACCTTTGCTTCGCAGCAGGTGTTAGCAACATCCTTGATGAAACTTGCTTCTTCTTTGGTTTGGAACGCAACATGCACTCCAAAAGCGAAGTTGTTGTTTGCTGATTTCATCAGCTCTGCCCGAATAGCTAGTGGCACTGGAACTTTGGGGTGGCTGTCTGCTACTGCCTTTTGGATCCACTCATTGAAGACTCTGACAAGTGCAACGTTGCGTTGGACTTGGTCAGGAAAAACAATTTTACACACTTTTTCGAAGCAATTCACCAGAACTCGTAAATTCTTGCCACCAAGGTTTGGAGTTTTTCCACTGTAAAAAATAATAATGTCTTCCTCAATAGTCTTGTGCCCAGGTGACTTATCCTGTGGAAGAGCAGCTAAGTGCTCACGCAGTGCCTTATTCTCTTCTTTGAGCCTGGCCATTTCAACGTCTTTCTGGATTGCCTTTGCAGTGGGCCTGGGTGTTTTGTTGTTCACAATACCATTCGAGTTATCAGTTTTGGCGCAAGAGCTTCCCTCAGACCCAGGGGACGAGATCATGTCTTCCCACTTACGATTTCCTTTGTCAGCTGCTGACTGAGATAGAATTCTATGTTTTTTACATTGGGACCCCTGATCAAAATCATCCACTTCTGGTGAAGGAGAACGCGTACGAGCTATGACAGTAGAACTGCCAGTAGAGGAACGAGAGAGAGTAGGATACTTCTCCACTGACTTTGCAGCATATGCTGCTAAGTTCAGGATTGATTTAAACGATACAAAATCATCCTCTTCCAACGTTTGGTTGCTCATGTTCAAGCTGTTGTCAGTGTCCTGACCAGGTGGTGGTACATGTTTTCTATCCTTGCCAGTTGGGGCGTTCAGGATATCTACCGAACACAAAGATTCTGGCGAATTCAGAACATCTTCTTCCTTGTATTGAAGCAACAGGATTGTAACATCCTTGTCAACGTAGGGTAGTTTGTTTTTATTTTTGATTCTCCTCCAATTTGTTTTTTGGGAGAATCCTCTTTGTGGAACTCAGCCACAACCCCTTTAGTCAGCTGCGACGTGAGATCATCCATCGTTTTCTCCAAATCCACCAATTTAAGAATAAAAGTAGCTACTGTCATTCTGATTTGTTTATTCTTATGCTCAGATGTAAACTCGATACGAGGTCCATGCTGACCCTGATAGTAGATTTTTATCCATACAGTAGAACCAGAAAGAGCAAATTATACGCGAGTAGCGAAGTGGCAAATACCACTTGTTTCGCATACTGCTTGCGTCTTGATGTTCATTTCATTTCCTACTCATGTTGCACAGGACTTCATATTGCGTCTTGATGTTCATTTCATTTCCTACTCATGTTGCACAGGACTTCATATTGATGTCCACGTTAGCTCTCCCTTCTGCCGTTAAGAGAAGTGCATTGATCTTGTTTGAGAGCTGGAACGTTTGTCGAAACTTGATTTTTTCCACATTATCAAAAAGTAACATTGCCTTGAGTGCAGCAAATGTTTCTTTCAAGATGACATGTCGTCACTCGATGAAGTGTGTTTCGATAGGTCAGCCATGCTGCCTCACTTTTTTTTATTTCCAGTGGGCAAACGGGTAGCGTCAGGACTTCGTACCCCAGTGGCACCGTTGCATCTTTTGTCTTTTTTGGTGTCTTTTCGTTGCGTTGCCCCAAAAATTCATAGCAAAAATGGTTGCATTTCCTCCAAAAAGATAGACCGGCCCGTCTAGTCGTTACTTCAGAGCGGGCCGGTGCCGCCAGGCAACGCCTGTACCAATCAAACAAGTGAACGCGTTGATAAAGTTGAACGCTCGAGTGATGATCCCCAAGAAACCGCCTAAGTTCACTTTTTGCAATCCCCCCAACAACAAAGCGCCTCTTAGTACTCCTCT
>WBZZ01001196.1:100000-112500 GCA_019918135.1 Paulinella micropora
AGGGACTCATTGACATCATCATGACAACAGAAGCAGCGAGGGGACATGCCACTGACCAACTTGCTGCGGTACAACCGAAGGCGGTTGTTGCAGCTGAGCAACCTTCTCCGAAGCAGATTATAATGCGCATCATCAAGGGCTACCCATCTTGGGAACTCCTTAGTTCCAAAGACTTGTCTTAGAATGACTCGCAGGCCATCAGTAAGATCGCTGCCTGCCTCTCGCTTGTCCCACATCAGTTGCTGCACCATCTTGACGTCCTGCTGAAGGGCCCACTTGTCCACAGTCGAACTCCAACCCTCGAGGTCCTTCTCTGAGCTATTTAGGAGCTCCTGAAGCCCTTGTTGTAGATCCATTGAGTCCCTGATAGCGCCTTCGGCCTCCGCAGTCCAGTCGGATTTTGCTGACCGACGATGCCCTCCTCTTTTCGGCTGCATGCCGGCCCGAGCTTCGCGTTGGCATCCGCCACCGTGACCACAAGACCTTTGGCTCCAAAAAAAGCTATAGCTGCCTGCCAGGCCGCATACGCCTCTGACGACTCTTCTTCCTGCGTTTCCTGGGGAAAGTAGCCGTTGCCCACATAGATATCCTGAGCGCCGGTAACACCCGAGGCGATACGCAGCCACACTTGCTGCCGGTGGTCGACGGGGGCTGACACCAGGTTGCAATACGGACCAAGGAAGTTAGCCACCGCGAATAGAACCCCACCCTTGCAGCGATTTTTCTCGCTGACCTCCGCAGGTTTTCCATAAATCCGGAATCCATCCAGGCTGCATTTGGAAAGTTGCTTCTTGCCCATGCGGTGCTCCTGAGCCCCGATGACTAGCCAGCCCTCGTGCTTGTAGAATGATGCCCATTCCGCCGTGCCTACGTTGTCGTATCCCGTTTTACCCTGCCAGTTGTGACTCGCGACGAGTAGCTTGAAGCCGGTATCGAACTGCTTGGAGCGGTGCTTCTTGGCTCGTTTCCGGACCCGACGGCCGCGCTTGGCTTCCGCCCTCGTGCTGCCCCCCTCTGCAGGTGCTTGCGCAGGTTGGTCCCCCACTGCACTGGCCGCCGAATGCAGGGGCACCACATACACATCAGCACACTCAGACACACACTTAGGTGCATCGGCAGCCAATTCCGAAGACACCACCTGTACATCATCGACACATTCTTCATGCAGAGGCAAGACGCAATATCCCGTCGCAGCTTCCTCCTTCCGGACCGCCGCTTCCCCACGCAGATGGATGCGAATAAGCCTTCGGACACGTTCCCTGTCCCTGAACCTGCGCCCAAGGGCCACATTGACCCCTCTGCCGAAGAATTTGAGATGTTTGAATTGCTGCAACGCCGTCTGCCTGCTGTCATCGTCCTCGTAGACCAGCTCCAGGTGACGAGACATTCGCTGGCCTTGCCACTCCATTACCGGGACCACCAGACCAAGACCGCTCATTTTGGAGGCGATCTCCTGTAGATTGGCGCGTTCTGAGAGCCCCCAGACAATCAGATTACGCCCGTCCTTGTCGTACCGATCTACCCGCCGGTACCGTCGAGGCGGCGGTGCCATCTGCCATATAGCGCCGCTCGCCTTATGTTGAAGCGCCGACCCGTGTGCCAGGTTTGGGGAGGAAGGATGAGGCGCAGCTAGGATAGCCTCTCCACGTGGTTCAGGAAATCCGTCATATACGCGAGCCCTCATCCTCCCATCCTGGGACATCGGGCCAGAGCCCGTCGAAGAGGCATTCCCACGGGGATTGTCCAGGTCTTCGGCGATTCTACCTTGTCCCATAAGGGCCACAGTGGTAGCTCCGTGCTTCGCGTATTTGTAATCCATTGAGAGTAGTAGACGGCCAATGTCGCTGGCCATCACCGCCGCGCCTCTTTACGCCGAGGAAAGCGCCCGCCCATGCAAATAGCATCGGCGGTATCTGCAACACACACTACACGCATTTCCGCCGGTGTCACTGGACGCTGCCGCGTCACTTCGTGCCCTTCGGCGCCCGCCAGCACCCCCAGCGTCGCCAGAACCTGCCTCACGCACTACACACACTCTCCATCGCATCGCCAACGCCTCTACTCTCATGCCTTATGGACTTTCAGCTGCTCCTAACAATACACATCATGAGGTACGGGTGTCCCCGAGTGGAGCCAGATCGGACGGCGTGCCGCTGAAACTCCTTCCCCCACGTGGGTATAGAAGGCGCGAACCTAGCGGTACCTATAGGGTCTTACAGACAAGTATAGTAATCCCAGCCGAAGCTGCTCAGTTAGAAATGCAACGGTGGAGGGTGTGACTGCATGGGGCAAGGCACGGCAACGCAGCAAGGCACTGGCAAGGCATTGGGACCGACTGAAGCCCCTCTCCAACGTGCGCTCATCATGTGTTCCAGTTAGGCAACTCCGAAGAAGCGAAGATAGGGAGGAGACAAAACCCAGATAGGATGAAGATAGGATTAACATGAAGCCGAAATGGAGCCGAGTTGGAACAGGTCAACTCGGCCCCAACTCGGCTCAATGTGAATCATATCTTCAACCCATCTCGGTACTGTTTCCTCCGAATGCTCACCTCAACAAGATCACCAAACCGGAACTGGAAGCCCCCAGGCATTTACTCGGCAGGAAATTCGGCGAAAATGGGCTAACCAGGAAACCAGACCCAGACCAACAGCCAAGAAAAACGAGCCAACCAACAATCTGACAGACAACCCCACAACCTGCCTGGCCGAACCCCTACCGAGTAAATGCCCAGTTGAGAGTTGCGCATATCCCGGTGACCGCCCTCCCCAAGCGGTCACCTTCGTGGGGAGAGGCCCAACCACCTCCTCTTCCCATGGAGTGCCATCTTGTGCACCCCTCCAGAATAATAATAATAATAATAATAATAATAATAATAATAATAATAATAATAATGATGATAATGATAATAATAATAATAATCATAATAATAATAATAATAATAATAATAATAATAATAATAATAATAATAATAATAATAATAATAATAATAATAATAATAATAATAATAATAATAATAATAGTGCTTCTCTGTCAATGGCGAATGCATTTCTGCACATGTGCCTCCATCGTCTCACCCGCAAGAGGAGTACGAAGATTTGACGATAGGCTCTGACACCCCCGCAAGGCAGCTCCAAGCCTTCCAGACAGACCAATAGTTTCAAAGAAAATATCCTGTGAAAATACTGGCACCGACGGGAATCGAACTGGTGACAGGTCCCAGATGGTAGACCTTAACCACTGGGCTATCGCGGTGCCACTGAATAATAATAATAATAATAATAATAATAATAATAATAGTGCTTCTCTGTCAATGGCTGATGCATTTCTGCACATGCGCCTCCATCGTCTCACCCGTGAGGGGAGTACGAAGAATTGACGATAAGCTCTAATGACACCCCCGCAAGGGCAGTTCCAACACTTCCAGACGGGCCGGTATGTTCAATGAAAATACTGGTCCAGAAATAGACCGGTATGTTCAATGAAAATACTGGTCCAGAAATAGACCGGTATGTTCAATGAAAATACTGGTGGCACCGACGGGAATCGAACTGGCGACAGGGCCCAGATGGTAGAACTTGACCACTGGGCTATCACGGTGTCCAAAATAATAATAATAATAATAATCATAATCATAATCATAATAATAATAATCATAATCATAATCATAATCATAATCATAATCATAATAATCATAATCATAATCATAATAATAATCATAATAATAATCATAATAATCATAATAATCATAATAATAATAATAATAATAATAATAATAATAATAATAATAATAATAATAGTGCTTCTCTGTCAATGGCTGATGCAAATCTGCACATGCGCCTCCATCGTCTCACCCGTGAGGAGAGTACGAAGAATTGACGATAGGCTCTAATGACACCCCCGCAAGGGCAGTTCCAACACTTCCAGACGGACCGGTATGTTCAATGAAAATACTGGTCCAGAAATAGACCGGTATGTTCAATGAAAATACTGGTGGCACCGACGGGAATCGAACTGGCGACAGGGCCCAGATGGTAATAATAATAATAATAATAATAATAATAATAATAATAATAATAATAATAATAATAATAATAATAATAATAATAATAATAATAGTGTATCTCCTGCCAATTGCTGAGCCAAAAGGCCATGTGCATCCAGTCCTCCATTCCATAAGGAAAGTCTCCACACCAATCGGTGGAATAAAGGAAGTGACGGCATAGAACATTACTCTAGGAGCTTTATACCAATCAGCCCATGGAAAGGACCGATGGCCAATGTACTCCCTAATAATAATAATAATAATAATAATAATAATAATAATAATAATAATAATAATAATAATAATAATAATAATAGTAATAATAATAATAATAGTGCTTCTCAGTCAATGGCGAATGCATTTCTGCACATGTGCCTCCATCGTCTCACCCGTGAGGGGAGTACGAAGATTGACGATAGGCTCTACTGACACCCCCGCAAGGCAGCTCCAAGCCTTCCAGACAGACCAATACTTTCAAAGAAAATATCCTTTGAAAATACTGGCACCGACGGGAATCGAACTGGCGACCTAAGAGAGTTGCATTCCCACAAAAGAGGTGAGTCATTATTATTATTAACCAAGATCTTAACCATAAGAAACGATAGGCAGTTACCACTAAAACACACGCAATAATAGTAAAAAATACACTCACACATGTAAGGAATATAACTCATGCAAAAGGGCATCATGTTGCAATCTGATTACCAGGGACCTCAGTTCATGTACGGGCCATAGGACATGATCACAGTCGCATCTCCCTTCCCATGCTTGGCGTTCAGTACGTCCGTTGTTGTTGAAGAGCAGGACATCTAAGTAATCTACTGTGTGTTGAAGCTTTTCTTTTGCTTTTTGTTCCCTACACTGGCCCTACAGCTACAGCTTCATACTTCTTATCCAGCTCCTTTTTTGCCCAATCAAAAATCAGGTAGGCCTTAACCACTGGGCTGTCGCGGTGCCACAATAATAATAATAATAATAATAATAAAAATAATAATAATAATAATAATAATAATAATAATAATAATAATAATAATAATAATAATAATGATAATAATAATAATAATAATAATAATAATAATAATAATAATAATAATAATAATCATAATAATAATAATCATAATAATAATAATAATAGTGCTTCTCTGTCAATGGCTGATGCATTTCTGCACATGCGCCTCCATCGTCTCACCCGTGAGGGGAGTACGAAGAATTGACGATAAGCTCTAATGACACCCCCGCAAGGGCAGTTCCAACACTTCCAGACGGGCCGGTATGTTCAATGAAAATACTGGTCCAGAAATAGACCGGTATGTTCAATGAAAATACTGGTGGCACCGACGGGAATCGAACTGGCGACAGGGCCCAGATGGTAGAACTTGACCACTGGGCTATCACGGTGTCCAAAATAATAATAATAATAATAATCATAATCATAATCATAATAATAATAATCATAATCATAATCATAATCATAATCATAATCATAATCATAATCATAATAATAATCATAATAATAATCATAATAATAATCATAATAATAATAATAATAATAATAATAATAATAATAATAATAATAATAATAATAATAATAATAATAATAGTGCTTCTCTGTCAATGGCTGATGCAAATCTGCACATGCGCCTCCATCGTCTCACCCGTGAGGAGAGTACGAAGAATTGACGATAGGCTCTAATGACACCCCCGCAAGGGCAGTTCCAACACTTCCAGACGGACCGGTATGTTCAATGAAAATACTGGTCCAGAAATAGACCGGTATGTTCAATGAAAATACTGGTGGCACCGACGGGAATCGAACTGGCGACAGGGCCCAGATGGTAATAATAATAATAATAATAATAATAATAATAATAATAATAATAATAATAATAATAATAATAATAATAATAATAATAATAGTAATAATAATAATAATAGTGCTTCTCAGTCAATGGCGAATGCATTTCTGCACATGTGCCTCCATCGTCTCACCCGTGAGGGGAGTACGAAGATTGACGATAGGCTCTACTGACACCCCCGCAAGGCAGCTCCAAGCCTTCCAGACAGACCAATACTTTCAAAGAAAATATCCTTTGAAAATACTGGCACCGACGGGAATCGAACTGGCGACCTAAGAGAGTTGCATTCCCACAAAAGAGGTGAGTCATTATTATTATTAACCAAGATCTTAACCATAAGAAACGATAGGCAGTTACCACTAAAACACACGCAATAATAGTAAAAAATACACTCACACATGTAAGGAATATAACTCATGCAAAAGGGCATCATGTTGCAATCTGATTACCAGGGACCTCAGTTCATGTACGGGCCATAGGACATGATCACAGTCGCATCTCCCTTCCCATGCTTGGCGTTCAGTACGTCCGTTGTTGTTGAAGAGCAGGACATCTAAGTAATCTACTGTGTGTTGAAGCTTTTCTTTTGCTTTTTGTTCCCTACACTGGCCCTACAGCTACAGCTTCATACTTCTTATCCAGCTCCTTTTTTGCCCAATCAAAAATCAGGTAGGCCTTAACCACTGGGCTGTCGCGGTGCCACAATAATAATAATAATAATAATAATAATAATAATAATAATAATAATAATAATAATAATAATAATAATAATAATAATAATAATAATAATGATAATAATAATAATAATAATAATAATCATAATAATAATAATCATCATAATAATAATAATAGTGCTTCTCTGTCAATGGCTGATGCATTTCTGCACATGCGCCTCCATCGTCTCACCCGTGAGGGGAGTACGAAGAATTGACGATAAGCTCTAATGACACCCCCGCAAGGGCAGTTCCAACACTTCCAGACGGGCCGGTATGTTCAATGAAAATACTGGTCCAGAAATAGACCGGTATGTTCAATGAAAATACTGGTGGCACCGACGGGAATCGAACTGGCGACAGGGCCCAGATGGTAATAATAATAATAATAATAATAATAATAATAATAATAATAATAATAATAATAATAATAATAATAATAATAATAATAATAATAATAATAATAATAATAATAGTAATAATAATAATAATAGTGCTTCTCAGTCAATGGCGAATGCATTTCTGCACATGTGCCTCCATCGTCTCACCCGTGAGGGGAGTACGAAGATTGACGATAGGCTCTACTGACACCCCCGCAAGGCAGCTCCAAGCCTTCCAGACAGACCAATACTTTCAAAGAAAATATCCTTTGAAAATACTGGCACCGACGGGAATCGAACTGGCGACCTAAGAGAGTTGCATTCCCACAAAAGAGGTGAGTCATTATTATTATTAACCAAGATCTTAACCATAAGAAACGATAGGCAGTTACCACTAAAACACACGCAATAATAGTAAAAAATACACTCACACATGTAAGGAATATAACTCATGCAAAAGGGCATCATGTTGCAATCTGATTACCAGGGACCTCAGTTCATGTACGGGCCATAGGACATGATCACAGTCGCATCTCCCTTCCCATGCTTGGCGTTCAGTACGTCCGTTGTTGTTGAAGAGCAGGACATCTAAGTAATCTACTGTGTGTTGAAGCTTTTCTTTTGCTTTTTGTTCCCTACACTGGCCCTACAGCTACAGCTTCATACTTCTTATCCAGCTCCTTTTTTGCCCAATCAAAAATCAGGTAGGCCTTAACCACTGGGCTGTCGCGGTGCCACAATAATAATAATAATAATAATAATAATAATAATAATAATAATAATAATAATAGTAATAATAATAATAATGATAATAATAATAATAATAATAATAATCATAATAATAATAATCATCATAATAATAATAATAGTGCTTCTCTGTCAATGGCTGATGCATTTCTGCACATGCGCCTCCATCGTCTCACCCGTGAGGGGAGTACGAAGAATTGACGATAAGCTCTAATGACACCCCCGCAAGGGCAGTTCCAACACTTCCAGACGGGCCGGTATGTTCAATGAAAATACTGGTCCAGAAATAGACCGGTATGTTCAATGAAAATACTGGTGGCACCGACGGGAATCGAACTGGCGACAGGGCCCAGATGGTAGAACTTGACCACTGGGCTATCACGGTGTCCATAATGATAATAATAATAATAGTAATAATAATAGTAATAGTGCTTCTCTGTCAATGGCTGATGCATTTCTGCACATGCGCCTCCATCGTCTCACCCGTGAGGGGAGTACGAAGAATTGACGATAAGCTCTAATGACACCCCCGCAAGGGCAGTTCCAACACTTCCAGACGGGCCGGTATGTTCAATGAAAATACTGGTCCAGACGGATCGGTATGTTCAATGAAAATACTGGTGGCACCGACGGGAATCGAACTGGCGACAGGGCCCAGATGGTAGAACTTGACCACTGGGCAATAATAATAATAATAATAATAATAATAATAATAATAATAATAATAATAAGTAGTAGTGGTAGTGGTAGTAGTAGTAGTAGTAGTAGTAGTAGTAGTAGTAGTAGTAGTAGTACTAGTAGTAGTACTAGTAGTAGTACTAGTAGTAGTACTAGTAGTAGTACTAGTAGTAGTAATAGTAGTAGTAGTAGTAGTAGTAGTAGTAGTAGTAGTAGTAATAGTAATAATAAAAATACTATATCTGAGGCGTACTGATGCAGCTAATGACATATCCTCAACGGACATAAGCCTCCAATACCCTTGTTCGAGGTCCTCCACCCCCCCCCCCCCCCCCGTGTCAGTCTCTCGCCTGATGATCGGGGCCACCGATGGAGCTCCTGAGGGCAAGACTGCACTAAGCCGAGGTTATTCCGCGCCCAGCAACCTCTTGCAAGACGTCACCGAATGTGCAAGTGCATACACCAAGCGCGGTTGCTAGAGCTGCCTCGAAACCCCACCCATAACAATCTGGTGTCTGCTGGGTCCTGGGCTATCAACCAGCATATGCGGAGTTTAAGATCTTTTACGCGCGCAACGACCCTCCTCCCCAGCATCTACCACCAAAGGGTTATGAGTTGGCGTCACAGTTTAACGCCTTGAGGCCATTGGGCTGAATAATAATAATAATAATAATAATAATAATAATAATAGTAATGATAATAATAGTAATAATAGCAGCAGCAGCAGTAGTAGTAGTAGTAGTAGTAGTAGTAGTAGTAGTAGTGGTGGTGGTGGTGGTGGTAGTGGTGGTGGTGGTGGTGGTGGTGTCCGACACCTGTCTGTTCGTCTAGGAACTGAGCAGCATTTCGATCCAGCACGACACTATGCCCGAAATAAAGCATGGCTACACTTCCTCTTCATGCTCGCCCTTTGCCGCTTCCGCTTCGTCTTCGTCTTTTGGTTCGTCTGCTCGCAGCCTCGACGACGACGACGACGTCGTCCCCATTAGCATGGAGGCATCCGCAGCCTCTTTGCTTGACGTCGTGCACGACCCGCACACTGTCAAGCTCTGTGCATCACTGCTCACCCTGTTGGAGCAGCTCCAGAAGCTGGCGGGAAGCCGCGACGAGAGAGTGTCTCGCTTCGCGGAAGACAAGCCTGGCGCAGACATTTACGAAGTGTGGCTGGACCGTGAGCGCGGCAGCTTGTCAGTGAAATGTCTGCAAGAGATTGTTGAGGGTCTGGACGCGGGGTCGAGGGAAGCAAGGGAGAGCCTGGCGCACGAGATTGCCCAGCGGAAGGCGGACATCGCGGGGCTCGAGGAGGAGGTAGCGGCATTGGGAACCCAGATGCAGGGCAAGACAAGGCTGTGCGGTGACAAGGCTGTGCGGTGGGCGCACTCAACGGCCGGCTGTATGTGGCGGGAGGCCACGATGACAAAGAATATCTCTCATCGGTGGTCAGCTTTGGTGCAAGAGCCAATCATAGACAAGATGTCGCTCCGATGATGTATCGTCGTTGCGATGCTGCAGGAGCCGATGGTTTCTTCTATGTTGTGGGGGGTTGGAATGGTGAAGAGAGCATCAGGACGGTGGAGAGGTATGATCCGGCGAAGAACAAATGGGAAGTGGTGGCACCCATGCACAGCAAGCGAAGTGCCTGTGCCGCAGTTGCGTGTAAAGGATACCTGTACGCCTTGGGAGGCTGGGATGGTCCTTCACACCTATCTTCTGTGGAGCGGTTCGACCCCAGACTGAACAGGTGGGAGGAGGTGGCTTCCATGCAATCTAAGCGCAATGGTGTGGCTGCAACGGTGTTACATGGTCAAATCTATGCAACTGGCGGCGATAAGGGCTCCGGTGTTGAATCTTTGTCTTCGATGGAGCGGTACGATCCCGCAAGCAATCACTGGGAGCTGTTGGCGCCGATGTTAGCATCACGTTCGTTTCATGCAGCTGTCGCTGCAATGTAGTGCACCGTGTAATCTCTGAACCTTGCCTCCGTTACGCTTTGACAGCTTGTTAAGCTTGCAAGAGACTTTCCCCCAACTAAGACCGAAGCACGAGCTGAGTATGAACCCTTAATAATCCACGATACACCCAAGTTGTAAGATTTCGGGTCCGGCAGAGCCGAGGTGTAATAGATGTAGTTAGTGGGGTGTTTTGGCCCGCAGGGCATGTGTACCTGAAGAGTGGGGGGGGGGGGGGGGGGGGGGGTGCACCTACGCCAACCACCGCGCTGCCGACCCCGCCTCGCCGCGCTGTCGCGCGGCGAGGCGGGGTCGGCAGCGCGGGGGGGGGGGGTGCACCTACGCCAACCACCGCGCTGCCGACCCCGCCTCGCCGCGCTGTCGCGCGGCGAGGCGGGGTCGGCAGCGCGGGGTTGGCGTAGGGTGCCCCTTTGCAGTTTATGACACTTAATTTTACACAAAACTTTAGTTTTGTTATATTGATAATAACAACAAATACCTGTCGATACTTTGATATTTGAAACCGGAAACAGGAGGCCCCTTTACATTTTATTCAAGTTGTGAGTTTGTATACAACTCTTCAAGTGTGCAGATACAACGAACTCTTAATAAGAACACTATGGCTGTATTGAGTACTGACTCTATGAGCCTGAGTAGGTGAAATACCAGAAAATAGTAGAACGGTCACTTCGTTTATTACAATATTTCGAACTCGTTACAGTCTTGGGTGCAAATTGTGACGTACGATCAAGTGTAGAACGTAGATTGTGAGTCTCCAGTTCTCAAACGGATAGTGTCGGGTTACATCAAATTATTAATAACAGTCATAAACGGGTAGTGTCGGGTTGGTGAAACTCGAAATCCAAACTGATTTGCCACCGGAAGGCTAGCCGATAATGACTGGGACTGATGTGAAAGACAGTCAAACATTGATTTTTCGTCTCCCAACTATCTTTTACCTCAAATTGCGTTTCACGGGGAAATCAGTGGGAAAGGTAATGGAGAAGGGGGAAATGGTAATAGTTAATCTTTTCTAAAAAGATCTTTTACTTAATCGTTTGAAGTCATTTCTGAACGGAATCGAAAACTAGTTAGTGAAGTCGAAACGTCGTGCAGAGGAGAATCTAACGAATCTGTCAAAACAAGTGAATTGTCAACGGTAGAAGTTTTGGCCGGTCGTTAAGGTGCTCAGTCTGATAAAGTGCCATTTAGTTTTACGCAGACATTACAACTTTAAGACTGAAGAAAAGCAAGTATTAATAGAGATAGATTAAATCAAAAGTGTAAAAAAACTAAGTGCAAATGATATTAATAATTAATATTTTCTGTTAAGACGTGTATTAATTATAATTATAATTGAAGTTAGTGTCGCTGTTAGTGTTCAAGGTATATGATTAGTAACAAATTGTTATTAATTTTTCTAGTAAGTTGGCTACTCTGCTTCGTTGTCGCTTGCCAGTGGCCGCAAGATCCTGGCATGCGTTGATTGGTAATTACCCAGTCACACACGGACCTAGTATCTTAATACACTTCGGTTTGCTGAGAGACTCCGTTAGAAGTCGCGACGCTCAATCGACACACTTTAATCCGCAAGTAGAATAGCAGAACTGACAACTAGAGAGATACAGTAACGGAGACTAAAATAAGTGCGCAGTCATAACTGTAATTGTTGCTCAATGGTTAGTGTCCAATTCTGAATGCCAATAAAGGCTGTTACGTCGGTTACACTTATTGACTAGAACTACGAACATTCGACTATGGTATAAAATATTTCCCACTTAAATTACTGACGGTAAACGTAATTAACCATCCACCGCTCCCCCTTAGTTCTATGTCGATAATGCAAGTAATAATTAATACTTCTACGATTAATAACCATTGCAATATGATAAATGGCATCCATTTCAAATTCGTCGACTTCAAGTTGAAGTAAATAGATTGAAGTGGATGTTAAATCCCAAAACTGAAAACTTGCCATTCCAGGTCAGTCCAACGGCTCTGCTTCCTTACCAAATTAGTATCTCGACATTACGTCAATTAAAGCATTAGCAGTAAGTCCTCCAAGCATTACTAAATTCGTACTTAAACTGAATTGCATCACCGACTCAGCGAGTCAAATATAATTAGTTGAA
>WBZZ01001196.1:117500-120000 GCA_019918135.1 Paulinella micropora
AATATTGAATAGTATTGATTATTAATAATATAATACTAATTGAATAATATTGAATAAGATCATATTATCATCCAGAATCATGTGAACTTATGATACCGTACCGGACAGAATTATTACTATGATACTGTCACAGTGCTAATTTTCTTCGAGTCAAGTTTTTACATCTATCATCAGTTTTGAGTTCCGTTACTTCATTATGATAAGTTCCGTTTTATTATCAACTGCCACCGTCAAAACTTGATCAAGTTATGTTGATTAAATATTAATTAATATTGATTCAACTTGAGTTGAACCGCCTCAAGTTCATATTGATTAAGTGATATTGATTAATACGCCGTGACTATGATTGATTAATATTGGTCGGATTAACTGTTAGACCTATTAATATCATGATTAATTGGTTAGTCAGTATGGCCCGGCCTATGTAATGTGTGTCGTTAGAGCTATTACTTATGTCCGGCCTAGTAAGTATTCGGGCCGTTCCCTTGGCGCCCTTTTTTTAATAAAGTTTCTACTGTAGGCCACAGCTAGTATACGACGGATTATTAAGTTAGTCTGCCACAGGTTATAGAGCCTTGTAGCGTGAACGTTAGGTCTGGTAGACTTTATTCATAGCATCTTATCGGGGCGTGCGGAAGGCTGCCACCGAAAATACGAACTGGTGTACTAGCCGTGCGGAAGGCTGTCACCAAAAATTAGAATTGGTATGTGTGCGGAAGGCTACCACCAGTCTGGTATGTGTGCGGAAGGCTACCACTCACCAGACACACTGGGTGGATCGTGTGGAAGGCTGCCACCTAACTACTAGCATAACGTTAATAACTAATAATTTCCTAACATCACCTCGCTTATCTACCCATAGAGAAAGCAACCTTGGTAGTTGAGCTTCCCTCCTACCTTCCGCCCTTGTTACGTCAATATGGCGTACCAAGGTTCTGTTTTAGTTAAGATGAGGCTAGACCCTCCAAAGTTTTATCACGGAAAGGAATGGGAGCTGTTTGAATACACCTTCACGTCAGTTATAGGTGTTACACACCCAGAAATACTATCCATGATCCCAGGCTTTGAGTCTCATCCCTTAGCAAAACCTTTACAATTACCCAAACTCCCTGAATCTCCTACTAACCAACCCTAGAGGTCACCTAGGAAGGAAGACGAAGACATAGAGGAGGAAGAGGAGACAGCTGTGAAAGTAGAAGGTAAAGTTAAGGAAGAGAAAGAAGAGAGTCAAGCAACAACAAGTGCACAAACTTCCTCTGCCCCCACTATCATCATACCAACGGACCAAAAATCCCAGATACCAGTGTTGACAGGGAAGAGTAGACCCTCACCGCTATTTGCACTACAAATTGGTGCTAAGTATTACGCCCAAAAACTGAAAGAGAAGAAAGCATACCTGAATAGGCTGCTACTCTATGCTTTCTTGCTTCAGTCATGTGCTCATGATAGGAAGGTGATGACCATCATGAGACAGGGGGACACTGATGGTGAGGCATGTTTCGAATTCCTTGCCCTCAAGAAACATTATGGAGGTCTTGACCTCATAAGGTTTGAAGAGGACCAGGAGAAACTATACCACTCCTACCCCAGAAAGGTTAGTGAGGTTAGTAGTTGGTTAGCTGACTATCTTACTACCATAAAGACACAGGAGAAGACAATGGGAGTGATACCAGAAATGATGAAAACAGGCATGATTATGAAGAAGTTAAAGCATCTACCTCCTTTTCAGGCCTACTATCGCAACACGTGGTGTTCCCTATTGCCTACACACCTAAGCTGCCTGAATTTCTAAAGGTAGCAGAACAGCTAGCGCAAAGCAACGTATCTGAGGCAAGGATGCGTAAACTCTACGGTTCCGGTAGCTCTACGAGTGACCCTATCACTATTAACACAGTAGCAGGGGTAACTCAAGGCAAGAAGAAAGGTAAGTTGTCACAGACAGCACTAGGCAGTTATGGTGAGGGTCCGACGTTGCGCCCTTTTTTCAAAATTTTGTGCAGAGTTTGCTTCAAACTAATCAATTGATAGATCGTGGAAATGTATGTATTCTTAGTCATGGCTTGGAAGGATCGGGAAACCCAAGCTCACTACCTAATGTCATCTCTTTCCCCACATGCCAGCATTGCCTTGCAAATCTCATGTGGTTTTTTTTCTTCAAATATTTGTGCAGAGTTTGCTGCAAAGTAATGAAGTTATAGATCGAGGAAATGTATGTATTGTACTCATAGTTGCTTGGAATGGTCGGGAAAACTAAGCTCACGATCTAATATAATTTTTTCTTCACATGTCAGCTTGCATTGTAACTGTCGGTTCACATACATACATACATACACATGCTGGCATGTGAGGAAAGAGATAATAACATTATTAGATCGTGAGTTTTATTTTCCCGATCTTTTTAAGCAATGATGATTATAATACTATGTATGTATGTATGTATGTATTTTATTTACTTACTTATTTGTTTATTTATTGATTTGTTTGTCGATTTATTTATTCA
>WBZZ01001196.1:122500-167500 GCA_019918135.1 Paulinella micropora
GTAACTGTTATGTTACAAAGATCAAGCTCAATTGCAAGCTTCAAGGTATAAAACTTTCTTATCGCTTCATGTACGTGATTAATATGACGCTGTCTGTCAGGGCGTGGTGGACCCTCAGCGCCTCCTGCAAGGCATCATGATCAGAGCCAGCAGCAGTGGTCCTGCAAAGGGGCCGCGTGGCTGGCGGTCAGCTTTCTTCTTTCCAACGAGGTAAATACGGAAGCACGCTTGAGCTTGGAGATGGCCAGGAAGCTATCGAAAAGGTATGAATTTAACCTTAATGCTTCTATCGCTAACATTATTAAAGTTTTTTCTTGGCTTTCCTTTGTTTTCCGGCTTGGTTTTAATTGTGGTACATGTAGCACTGTCAGCTCCTGCGAGGCATCAGCGCCAGTAGTGGTCCTGCAAAGGACGTGGCCGGTGGTAATCTTGCTCTTGTCCAACGAGGTCAGTACAGCGACACACTTTAGTTTGGAGATTGCCAGCTAGCTATCGAGCAACCTGTTACTGTTGCAGGCAGCAGCTCGAGACTGTATGCTCCCACTGGTTCCCTGGTACGTATATTTGCTTTGAGGAAGTTTGTCTGCTTATAATGATTTGTTGCTTTTGTAGGACGTAGCCGGAGATGCTTCAGGTGGTGAATCCGACGATGACATCGAGCTCCTTAGGCTTCTAGATAATGGCGCCGAAGAAGAATCTGCTGCACAGTACGATATAAAGGAACTTATGGGTTCCAATCAGCCGTTGTACAAGGTACAAGACCCTGGGATTGCAGCCACCCCCCGTCAACAGAGCACGCAAGGATCCTACGCGCCCCTACAAAATGAAGGCCCGCACAAAAGGGAACTTGAAGCTACAGAGACCGCAAGCGCTCGAGAAAATTTTGGGGTTGACTTTTCCTGAGCTTGAGCATCTATCCAAGTCAGTTTGCTGCAAAAAGTGGAAGTGTCATTCATTCATTGATGCACGTGATGTGCTCACAGGGCGAGAGAAAACCGCGTCAGTTTCTCTCAGTGAGCATTACACTTGGGTCGTGGGCCAGCTCGAATCTTTTCAAGCCAAAGATGGACAGTTCCAGTACTTGTATAAGACTGAACAGGTCTGCAGAGAGGCTTGGCAGCGGATTCATGGCATCGGAAACAATGTCCTGAAGCGAGCACACAAGCTCCTCGCCAACGACATGAAGGTCTGGGCTAAACAGTCATCTTCAGTTCCCGAAACCGAGGACATGGTTGCAGTTTTGCTCTGCGAGAAGTTCACAGACAGCTATCCAGAGATATGCAGCGACTGCATTTGGAGGCTCCAAGAAATGGCAGAGGACGCCACAGTGCAGGAGTACGTTCGCAGCAGTTGGAAGGACATGTGTCTGCGGTGGGGCGGCTCTGGACGACTTAACCCCGACGTTCCTCCGACAGTTGATACGATCAACAAGGTGCGGGCGGCTGATTATCGTCATGTCAAGTTTGCACGAGGTAACGAGAATATATCTTCTGGTCATGTACTCATATCCATTTGTCGCATGTGCAGAGGGAGATTTTTCGAAGTGCGAGCACTGCACTGAGCTTGCATCACAGCATTCCCACGGCTTCAGGAGTGAAGCGCATGCTCAGGACTGGCGACGCCGCAGCCGCCTTCACCACAAGATCCACAGGGAGTGCCGAGTGGCGAGCATGCAGCGCAAGAAGGGAGCACCACTGGATTACCATGCTACAGTCATGTCTGCCGACATGAAGCTGCCTGTAAAGATCCCATCCTGCCGCCGTGCTAACTATTGCACCAGGCAACGCGAAGCGTTGGCGATAGTTTGCGCGTTCAGCCGGCTAAGGGAGTACTTATAGGGTGCCCCGAACATCTTAGTTCAAACAGACCATGCTTTCCTCAGATGGCTTATGGCAGTCGGAGCTAGCCCTGTATGATTTTTCACCATCGAGTACATTAAAGGCAAAGACAACACGGTTCCAGATGCTCCTTTGCAGTTTATGTCACTTAATTTTACACAAACACTATGTTTTTATTACAATATTACATTTAATTTTACACAAACACTATAACTTCTATAAGAGAATACTTGCCATTCGTACGGATAATTTAAACGGAAGTATACGTATTAATATCAAAGAAACTAAATGCAAATAATGTTATTAATAATAATTAAATAATTAATATTTCTCTAAAAACTACAAAGTTAATAAGAGAATACTTGCCACTGGGATTAGTAAATCGTAAGTATAAACGAAACTAAATGTAGTCGGAATAATACTAATAATATTTATAAAAAAGAAAAAACAATTTTACAATGACTTAATATTTAATAATAAAACAACTATCTAACGAAATGAAGCATGAGGAACACGTAACGTAGAAGGGACTCCGTACTCTCCAAGTCAAGGATCACAGCCAGACAGAAACATAAAGTCATGCCATTATATACCGGGTGTGCCGGCATAATCCCCTCTCCCCCTCGAGCGTGGCATCGTCAGGGTGCGCAAGAAGTCGAGTCAAGACCAGCAGAACCAAACCTGGATATTAATATTATAAAATGTGAAAAATTATCTGCAGTGATTGTCTGTGATCGGACTGGACACCTCCCTCAGATAAATTGCACCCCCCCCCCCCCCCCGTGTTAACCTAAATTCATCATATTTATACATGCACATATCCATTCACGGATATTATTGCAGCGAATGCCGCAAATATGCCGCGAGCGCCGCAAACGCTTAAGGTGTCTCTCTCCCTCTGTCTCTCTCTCTCTCTCTCTCTCTCTCTCTCTCTCTCTCCCTCTCTTTGCCTCTCTTTATGCATATATATATATATATATATATATATATAGATATATATATATATATATATATATATATTGCTACTAGTACTTCCCTCCCTGCCTGGCCTACCTCTCAACCTCTCTCCTCCCCCGCCGCAAGCGCCGCGAATATGCCATGAGCGCCGCAAGTGTTGCGAGTGTCGTCAGCATACCACAACTATATATATATATATGTATATATATATACAATGAACATGTATGTTACACATATTAGTTACAAAGCAGCGCCAGCCCACCGAGCGCCAGCCAAACGAGCGCCGACCAAAATGCAGCGCGCGCCCGCCAAACGAAAACCGAATGTGCAGAGGGCGCTGTCCTAGGCTTGGTCCCAAGTCCTGCACGTCAATCCCAACAGAAGCAGGCAGTGAATCTGCTTCAGAGCTTAGCAACACAGGTACAGATATAGTATCTATCTATCTATCTGTCTATCTATCTATCTATCTATCTATCTTTCTTAGACTATCTTAGATTATCTTATCTATCTATCTATCTGGTGGCTGCGTCATGCATCACACTTTTGTTTACTTTGTTAGAGCCAACAGTATAGCGCATTGTTTCCCGTGCAGTTTGGAAATCAGCAGACGCAATGGTATTTGGATCAAGAAAGCCTTCTGCCAGGGAAACGCTTTGGAAATGTCATCAAAATTGGGAGCGGGCAAGGCGGCCTGCCAGCCATCACCTATCCAGTTCATAGTAAGCTTGCATGAAGCCAAGCTGTGCCGCGTGTCATTGCATACACAGATACTATAGCTGTCATAAAATGGGGAAGCTTTGGTTTTAGAGCAGGACCCCCTATAACACTTTCACATTACGCATATAGCAGAGCGAGAAGTGTTAGTAAAACACGCGGTACAAAGCTTTGCCAAAGGGAGCAACAGACGTTACTGTGGCTAGAGAATGGGTCCCATTTGTACACTCCTTGGAGATTAAAAATGGACCCATCCTTGCCTGCTATGCAGAGAGGGCATTTTGTACACTCCTTGGAGATTAAAAATGGACCCATCCTTGCCTGCTATGCAGAGAGGGCATTGCGCTATGACATCAAGAAACAAATCCAATTGTAATTCTGTCTTATATGTTGAAGATGAGTCAAGGGATCCCATAATCAGTATAAGCACAAAAGCAAACAGGTTCTATCATGCTTGGTCATTAGTTATAGTAGACTATAGCTACGGATGGCCAGATGAAGTGAAGGATCAACACAAAATTATTGATGTCAAAGAGGGTGACTTAGTTCAATACCTTGGAAGGGTTGGCTTAGATGTAACAGAAATGGAGAGAAAAATGAGTGAGCTCTAACTTAGCTTTTTACCTTTCAATTCTGTTGTAAAAAAAATCCATTAAAGTTTTTCACGAAACGTACAAGAAGTTTAAACTCAAGCACACATGCGGCAAAAACATAATACGGGCCGGATCAAGACTGAATCCATTCAAAAAGAACTTACTTACATACAATTACATACATATATACCTAACCCTAACCCTAGCCCTAACCATTGCCTTGAGGAATGGCGTCTGCCGTGGGCTCGAAGGCCTCCACCCACCGCGAGTGGTCCTAATGACGTCCTAGCTAGGTTCTGCGTCATTGGATCCTTCATCCGGCCCATATCAAAGTTTGGAGCTCGCGGCCGCATGTTTGAGTTCAAACGGGCCCTTATATGTGACTGCCGGCAGTTGCTGTATATGCCAAGAGCGCCACAAATAGGCCGCAAGCGCCGCAAATATGCAGTCAGCGCTGAGAGTGAGCCGGTGTTGGGGAGCTGAAGAAGGCAGCTGGTCGCCCGACCCGTCCTCGAATGTCGAGCCCAGCAAGCCGAGCGTTGGTTCACACGGCCTAACCCTAACCCGAACCCGAACCCTAACCCTAACCCTAACCCTAACCCTAACCCTAACCCTAATCCTAACCCTAACCCTGCAACCCGCTGAACAATTTTCTCCGGCACGCTGTCAGGACCCGCTGGGGCGGCCCAAACACACTGCTTTGAGTCCAAACGGCGAGAGACAGCGAGCCGAGCCGCCCCGGCATAGCCCGGCAGCCTGGCGGGGTGCTGAACCCTAACCCTAACTAACCCTAACCCTAACCCTGACCCTTGCCTTGAGGAATGGCCTCTGCCGTGGGCTCGCCGGCCTCCGCCGCAAGTGGTCCGAATGAGGTCCTGGCTAGGTTCTGCGTGATTGGACCCTTGATCCGGCCCGTATTAAAGTTTGGAGCTCGCGGCCGCAGGTTTGAGTTCAAACGGGCCCTTATCCCGCAAGGTGTGCCTTGAAGCTTATGTGACTGCAACCGACACTGACCGGGACATCTTTCCTGCTTGCCCTCTGCCGGCAGTTGCTGCAGTGAGCCGGTGTTGGGGAGCTGAAGACGGCAGCTGGTCGCCCGACCCGTCCTCGAATGCCGAGCCCAGCAAGCCGAGCGTTGGTTCACACGGCCTAACCCTAACCCTTATTATTTTTGAGTGAAGATTATTTTTGAGAACATATGTTGTGAATATTATTTTTGAGTGAAGATTATTTTCATGGGGCGGAACCGGCGCCGCAACCCGCCGCCAAGACATTTGGTGCGTGCTACCGCGACAGGTAAGCCACTCTGGCAGCTCTTCAAGCACGTGTAGCTGCACGCTTATGATTCGATATTTGTTTGAAGTAATTTGCGACCTTAACAAAGGGATTTATTGTTGCAGGCGCAGCCTGGCTCGTAGGTTGGCTGCAGTGCATAGTATTACATATACAGCACTGGTTTGATAATGTTTACTTGCAAGTTTGTCTTAGTGTATCATTGGAAAGGTTTACCGGTTTTCAAAGGAAGGATGCAGGTGTTTTAGAATACGTTTTGACCATTATTTTTACGTGAAAACTATCTTTATGGGGCGGCGCCGCAGGCGCCGCAGGCGCCGCAGCCGCCGCGAAGCTCCGCGAAGACATTCGGTGCTGCCGCGACTAGCAAGGCTGCGGGTCTTCGAGCACGTGTATCTGCATGAACATGAGTCCATATTTGTTTGAAATAATTTGCGAGCTTATCAAAAGGGATTTTTTGTATGTATGTCTTTTGTAAGCAAGAAATCTATTTATGCGGCGGCGGCGCATCCGCCGTCAATATTGGCCGCCTGGTAAAATTCGCTTTCTCACTCGTCAAAGAGGCCCGCGAACCAGTGCATTAGGTCCAAACGCAGTCCCAGTGCAAAGAAAAGAATTATGGTTTCTGTCTTTGATACATCCAGTCGCTTTTCATTCTCTTGTTCACTTCGTGCCGCGAACGTCGCGGCGGTCGCGGGAGTGAAAATCTGGATACAGGTTGTTTTCATGATTGTTCATCTGTATATACCCTATAAGCGGTTGGTTTTGCTCACTGTAAAGGTTTTGAAAGGATCACATGAGATGAATGACATCGGGGTCGTGCTTGGCTCAAAAGCTCCATCGGACAACTTTATGGGTAAATCTAGGACCTAGTCTCCAAAACCGAACGCCGGAAAGCGAAAACAAAACAAGTGTCAGTTACCAAGGATAGGAAACGCTTTTTAAGCGATATCAAGTAAGTGCCGCAAGTCTGAGTTTGTGAAATTACGTTTTAGCCATAGGGCAAGGCTGGAGCCGTGAGTTTGTGAAATTACGTTTTAGCCCTCTGCCGCGATACTGAAAGTATGCGCCTTGAGCGCGTTACCACCGCGACAAAAATTGTGCCAACGTGCTAAGGGTATTGCTTTAATGTGAAAAAATCATTTACAGCAAAAAAATTGAAAAGTAATGAACATGACCCCCCCCCCCCCAACACTATGTGGCCAAAAAACTGACTTTTGCCGCGACATGCCGCGTGTGTTTTTAGCCACCGCCAACCAGAGAAGTGACATAGTGGACTTGAAACGTGGTAAGTACAAATCAAATATGGGAGAAACAATGTGATCACGAAAGACTGCTCGCGGCAGGCATGCTTCTGAAAATAGAAGCCATAAATAGTAAAGCAGATAGTGTACTTGAACCTTCTGATCCTGCCATTGCAGTCGTGATCCATAATCTTGGAACTTGTTGTTACGTCGCTCCGGCGGACATACCGCACAACGTCGACACTACCATTACGGTGCTCATGGACGCGTTTCAATTTCTTCCCAAAGCTGCCGACGGTCGGCTTGCACCGAAGCTCTTCATCCAGATGGACAATACCAACGCTGACAATAAGACTCATGTCTTCTTTGCCTGGGCTGCGTCCGTGGTAGAAACCAAACTGTTCAAGCAAGTCGAGGCTAGTTTCCTGCCCGTCGGTCACACTCATGCGGACGTCGACCAGAAGTTTTCGAATATCGCCAAGTATTTGTGGGCGAATCCAGTGCACACTTTTGCTGAGCTTGCCGTGGCTTGTCAAAAGGCACTCCCAAACGATTGCATTCATTCCTGCGTCCTCAAGCGCAACTGGATCGTTAACTTCAAGCGTTTCTATGATAAACAGCAAGCCTTCAACAGGGATGCATTCTGCGGTTCTCGCGACGTGCATGGCTTCCTGTTCGATATTCGACTTCTCGACGACGAAGGTGGAGTGTGCTTGCAGACAAAAGAGTAGACGCGCATGGAGCATTGGGTTCCCAGCCAAACGCCACTGCGACTGCAACTTCCCGAAACTTTGTATTTTGTGCCCGCGGTGTCCCTCTTCAAAATGACTGAGCTGGACAAGATCATCAAGGGACTTCAATCCTTTCTCAAGTTGCCTGAGGACGGACAAGACGATAATGAAAGCAGCGAACAAGTTCACTACGACTCTGACACTTCCGATGCAGGAGATTGGAGTGATGGATCAGGACGTCGGAGACCCTTGGTACGCCAACCGACAGAGCGCACACTTCGCTCTTGGAAAAAAATTCACGCTCATCAACTTGCACTGCAAGCTAAAGATTGTGAGCTTGCGTCGAGCTTGCCTCTGCGCAGCGTGACATCATCATCAGCAGCAGGCAAGAGAACGAAGCAAGAAACCTCGCCCGCCGATAAAAGCAAACTGCTACGGAAAAACTCGCTGCTCACGTCAAGGGTAGTGATTGCACACGCGACTTGGAGTTGAAGGAGGACGTTGTCGGGTCTGCAACATGGGATTTCTACACCACTTTGCTGCATTCCCGAAAAGAAGGATCAGTTCGCACGGTCAACACCTTTCCGTACTAGCGCATGATCATCAACTGCCTTGCATGCAACCTTGTTTCCATCACATGCTCTCGATTGAAATACAGAACAAAATTCCCGGAATCCTTCAGATAAGTAATTATTGGTTTGTGTTCTTGCCCTCTAATGATTGATTTTTACTTGCAGGATTGATTTTTACTTGCAGGAATCTCTGCTTGAAGAAGAAGATCAACGATTGGGCAGAACTTCAAATCGCAGAACCGACACGGCAGGGCAAAGCGAGCATGCCTCCGGGCATTCCCTGCTGAGGCCTGAAGGTGCTGGAGACGTTGATTTTTCTTCGGATGTTGCCGACTTGTCAGGACAGCAAAACCTTCCGGCATCAGAAGGCAATGCTGCACTGACCACGGTGCGGCATGGTCGACCAGAAGGCAGTGCGTTAGTCGCGACCGAAGCAAAATCCTCTTCAACAGGAGCTCTCAACGCGCAGCAACTCTCAACGGCACCGCGAAATAGGACTCTGCTTGCACCTGCGCTCCCGAACCGAATCACTGCCCAGGACGCCCACCTAGGAGAAATATCTCTTTTCGAGAAGTTCGACATTCGCTTCCCTAACCAAGGTCGACCGATCGCGACCGATGGATATAGAGAAGAAAAAAGACGACAGCAGCGAAGTGTTGAAGAAGAGAAATGCTTTCCTTCAGACTGGTGACATGGTGCTGGCTAGAGTGGAATACTCCCTGGAAGAAGCTCCCGACCAAAGTACGCAGCCTGTTTCACTTTTTCAGGTCAAGAAAATTTTCAAGGACAGTCACGGCTGCGCAACCTGGATGAGGGTGCGTTGGTACGGAGAGGAGCAGGACGTCTTTCTAGGAAAGTACAGGGAGAAAAAAGAAAAGCTGAATGAGAAAGACAAGAGGCTAATGGAGTCCTTGCGACTGCAGGGCCAAGACGTCAGTAATGACATCAGGTTCAAGATCACACCTGACGAAAATTTATTTATTGCCGCAAGCGATGAAAACAACCTGGTGCAAGGGCAGCAGCTTGAAGCACCAATGTTGGTGCACTGGGGAAAACCCTCAGAGCTTCTGACAAGCCAGCGCAGGATTCGCCATAACCTCATCAGGCTCATCACCACTGATATCAGACTTCGAGCTCTGCCGGGTGTCGACATCGTGGAGGCCGTGAAGCAGCTGCAGGCTCAAGCCACAAAACCGGGTCGAAAAGCAAGCAACAAGCGTATTGCTTCTTCTTCCTCCTCCTCCGAGGCTGAGGAAATCTCAGAATCGGCAAGCTCATCAAGCGTGCAGGGACATCCAAACAAAAGGGCAAGAACAAATCGCTAAGACTTTTGTAGTTTTTTTTTGCAGAAAGTCTATCTATTGCTGCAAACTTTTTTTAACTAGAAGCATGACATCCAGGCCTACCAAAGCTAGGACTTAAACCGATCGTGGCCGAATTTTGATTGCTTGCGCTGAAAGTTTTAGTAAGTAAAACATGAATCCGGCAGACACTGACTTTAATACCGTGATAAGTAGGGTATTTTTAGAGCCATAATACTAGAATGAGATGTTTATTTGTATTTGAACGAAAGTTCAAGGTAGGTGCAACACTTCAGGAGCATAGTGTAGCTTGACACAAGAAAAACCTCGGAATCCTTCGGATAACCAGAACAACATTTGTGTCAGACCTGACGAACGCGGTCTGTGCTGGTGAATAATTTTGTTTTGCATGCGAGGCTGGCAATAAAATTTCTTCACAGTCGATTGCAGCTCATGTCATAGGTCACGTTGTTGCGGTCAATTTTGGAAACATAAATACCACAAGGAGAAATCCTTGCAGGAAAATCATTTCTACCTTGCACGAGCAAGTAAAGTAAAAGTAGGAGATTGGTTCTCTGCGGATAGAATGCTTCCTCAGTTACTGATGACTTGGGTTTTGTTAAAGCGGCTTCAGAGTGACTTAACAAATCCACAGTCACAAGGCTCATATCCTCTATGACCGCCTTGTTCCCTTGGTACTACCGCCAGGAACGATGCTCGTTAGCAAGGTCACACGCGCTCCGTAATAATTCAGATGCGCGTGTGACATTGCTTACGTAACCAATGACATCGGTTGCTGCAAACGTCTGTGTTCCCGATCTTTGTGGCAGTGAAGATCGGAAATTCAAATGTTTCTGCTCGGCGACGGCGACTTTTCCCGGGGAAGTGCCACGTGACGAACACACAAGTAAAGGTTCATACATGAAATGTATTTAGATGTTGCAGGCAGGAGAATTCCATAAAGTAAGAAGCTGGGTTCTCTGCAGATGGACTGTTTCTTATGAAGGTTGGTAGCACGGGACGACAGGTCGTTGTTTGATACATCCAGGCAAGTGCCATGGCAAGTGCACTTAATATCTAACTTTCATTCCGTGGTACTGGGATCTGCGGATGGTTAATGTTTTGTGATAGCCACTTGCTTTGTGACCTGGTAAGTGGTTATTGAAGAATATTGTTTCCTGGAAAAGTTGCTGATAAACTTCCAAGCCGCGACTCCTAACTTTTGGTTCGTGGTTTGCAAGTCTATACTGTTTGGAGCGGCTGGTTTAGTCTGATAGTACAAATCGGACTTATACCATCCGCTTCATTCTTTTCGGCGGATGATACTAAAGCTAGCGGTAGAGCCTTTGCACACATAAGAAGTTTTGCAAAGGTTCGATCGCAAGCTGTTGCTTTACTAAGTGTAGCAGGGATCATTGTTAGCTGACTTGATTTTGTCTAACAATGATCTCTGCGCACTGCCAGGTGATGAGATACCGGAGCGTCGATGACAGCGCCCAACTGTTCAGCTTCCTGGAAGTGCTACTGTTCAGCTTCCCTGAAAGTTGCTGATTGCTCCGGCTGTATAAAGTATACGGTTGCTTCAAAGTTTGTACCAGTCAGATCAATACTGAGTTGCTGATGTGTGTAGTTGACATCGATAGCGCATGAAAAATGTTCTGTCGCAGTCAATTACTCGTAGGATTTCGAATGTACTCGTCCAACTTGGTTGACGGACCAGTTAACTTGGGTGCTACAATCAACATTTTGCCAGTGTCTAGATATGTAAGCAAGATTTTAATAAAACCAAACTAGCCAGAAGAAGCAACAGAACGTGAGCCTCCGAATCCTTCAGATAACTGGGACAGAAGTTGTGTTAACACTAACAGAAAACTATGCATCTACCTACATTAATCGTCTATCACGTATTTACGTTACATATCTGACAAAGAAAACCTATCGTTTCGGAAGGTTTTTTCCCAAGAATCACGTTCGTGTCTACATGGAAAAAAATACGGAATCCGGATTACAAAATAGTGACTGCGGGGTCTTGTACTCCGATTATTCCGCAGAGAGTATCGTAGAGGATCATACCACAGCTATTCCCCCAACGCCCATATCCCATCCTTTGGGAAGCCATCGCCAGATACAAACTAACACAAGGGCACCTGCAGATACACTGGGTATCGTCGCATGTCAAAAACAGCTTCGAATGGCGCCACTGCCTCAACGAGGTATGCGACCGACTAGCCAAAGAAGCCGCACTCCTCCCCATACACAGACTTCTAGACGACTGGCGGCACACACATCCCCCCGTTCAACCAGCACCCCCCGCGCCACTGATACCACAATACCGCCTGCGCATCCCATGCGGATACAACAAACGCTTCACCAACCTACCACCACAGTTAATCGCCTACCCCGACAAACATCGAGCGATCCTGGAAGCATGCCGCGACTTCACCCTGGACGAACTCAGAACCTCCCTAAAAGCCAAGAAGGGCCCGTCCGCGGGCCTGGACCAAGTCCCCCCCACCGCCCTACCCCTGCTATCCTCAGAAGTGCAAAACTATATCCTGGGTTACATCAACTTATGTTGGCGAAAAGGTATCGTCCCAACCGAATGGAAAATCACCCAACTAGTCCAACTCTGGAAAGAAACAGGCACAGGAGCCAACCGCAGTGAGTGGCGCCCAATCATGATCTCACAAGCCATCATGAACCTCTATGCAATTTCTTAGATGGTCGACCTCCGGCTCAGAACCCTAATGCTAGAGGTAGGGACCCTGAGCAAAACTGCCAAAGCCAATTGCCCGCGTGTCTCCGGAGCTGACGAATCCAACCTCACCCTCCGCTTAATCCTCCACGATGTACGCAGCGCAGCACGAGTCACCAACAAAGCACATACCCTCATCCTAACGGCGGTGGATGTAGAGAAAGCTTTCGACTCCGTAGAACTTCCGGTTTTACAGAAAGCAATGCTAACACAGTGGCCCAACGCATTTCCGGAACTCTACTCCTTCATCCAACACCTTTATCAGGGAGCCCAGATTCACACTGGCAAAAAGGGGGACACCATCCAAGAGGCCACGACAGTCTCACGAGAACGAGGGACGGCCCAAGGCAGCCCCATCAGCCCTACCCTCTTCAGTATTGCCTACGAGTACCGTCAACGCCTAAGATCGACCACATTACCAGGAGATACCCAGGACGGATACCAATTCTACGGACGCAACCGGCAGTTCAATTCATGGCCTGGACTACGAGGGCAAACCTTGACCAAAGCAGACGTCACCATTTCCCCAAAACACACCTTCGCAGATGACGAATGGCACGCGTACGGAGGCCCAGGCCACAAGGACAAATACATACCCCGTGCCCAAGCTGGGTTCAACCGATCACAACTCCAACTCCAGGCGACGGGCTTCGCTACTGCCGCCTCCAAAAGTTTTACCCTAGGAATCACTGTTTACCCGTCTGGCTACACCGAGGACTTCGATGTAGGACTACGAGGATTGGACAATACCCCCATCCCAAGTCTAACGAAATATAAAAAATTCCGATCCCTCGGCATGTTCACCTCTGGCCTTAACGATCACAAGCTCCAACTTCATGAAGCCACGAACACCCTCCTACTAGCCACCCAAGTAGCTCTAAACCTCGACATATCCAACGCACGAAAAAGGGAGGCACTGCGAGACTTGGTACCGGGCACCCTCGACTTCCCCCTCGGGTGGACTTCCATCACTGAAACTGACGCCGATACTTTAGATACCTTCCTCCGAGAATGCTTCCGTAACACACTGAACTTGCGGGCAACGGACATCCCCGTGGCATACCTATATGCTCCAAGGGGAAATGTGGCGGATTTGGGCTTCCCAGGTTCAAAGACCGAGCTAACTTGAGAATGGCAACAGTCTTCCTATGGGCACTCTCGTCGCACGACAAGTCAACCCAAATAGCAGTCCACTCCCACCTACGGCTTCTCCGTGACGACCTCCTTCCCAACGCAGACTGGAATCCGCAAGGAAGCGACCCCAGGCCCCCAATACCAACCCAACCCCAAGCGCCCCCGGCCGAGCAACCCCGCAACCGCGAACGCAAACAACGCCACACCCCAGACCTTCAGAGCCAGCATATTTTACAGCAGCTTTCCGACCTCAAAATCCCACCTACCTACCTACACCAGGCCCGAATGTCTCACACTCACAGCTGGAGCACTGATGAGGACAGTTAGCAAGAAGACCCACCAATTGGAGAAGCCTACTATCACCAGTCCATCCACACCAACCAACCCTCTCACACCCCATGGGAAGACATCGACACAGACAATCCCAGACCACCCCCTATTCGGAATCAACCCTTCCTTGATTGGCACTCCCACGAACACCTCTTAGAGAAATCCAGATACTCAGGCCACTTAGGAATCGAATGGATGTGCGCGCTTCGGGACCTCGGGATCGGCATCCAACTTAGTCGTGAACATCCCTCCCAGGACCCCCGCACAAGGAATACCGCACTTCACTCCCTCTACGTCATCACCGTCCAACACAGATTCACAGGCAAAATAACGCTCACGGAAAACAGCCCAAGCCATCCCCAAAGCAAAAGCAGCCATCCGAGACCGCAACTACTGGAGCCTCCGCCACCGCCTCTCCACAAAATTAAACAAGCCCACCCCAGCCCCACGTTTTGCCCTCAAATGGGGCACAGCATCCGAAATGAGGGGCGAAACACAGAGAATCTCCCGCCGATATCTAACTCCAAGAACCACCAGAGCGGATTGGGAAATACGTATTATCCTACTAACTCAACTTTCCGCAGTAGAAACACCTGCCATGCGAAGCGTTCGAACACGGAATAAAGACGACGCCAAATGTCAATTTTGCGACAAAATAGGCACCATTGATCATGATCACTATATGACATCCACGAGCAAACTACACCCCCCGGAATACCTGCAGGCCATCAATCACCGCCATGCAGCCTCCAGACAAGCACAGCCAAACGATACCCGGGTATGATACCCGAAGGGGTATGATACCCGGGGGGTATCATAAACCCATACCCCTGTCCCATACCCCGGGGTATGATACCCCTGTCCCATACCCCTGTTCCATACATCGGGGGGGGTAATGGGGGGGGGGGGGTATGGGGGGGCGGGGGAGGGTATTATACCCCAGGGGTACGGGGGGAGGGCATCATACCCCAGGGGTATGGGAGGGGGGGGGGGGGTATGGGGAGGGGGGGGGGGGGTATCATACCCCGGGGTATCATAGTATTACCGGGTATCATACCCGGGCATCGTTTGGCTGTGAAGTCTTAAAACAACACCTAGGTCTCGACCCCGACCAAGACCTTACCCAACAACCCAACCATATGTTGGTCATCGCTGAGGAAGGGAAACCCGTTCCCATCCCACCAGACACGGATATTACTCTCGCATGGACGACTCTCGGGGAACACGGAGAAACATGCCGGCAAAACCGCACACACCCAGCAGCGGCCCTGGCCAGTGACCTACGAGCAGACGACCTCCCCTCATCTGGAAACCCGACTTACTACTTACACCACACGCTACCTCCCCCAACATATACCTTGTGGAAGCTACAACCCGAACAGACGAATGGCTGGTCAGAATAGACCAATCTATATACACACATGCAACAGGAGCAGGCATTCGAAGAATCTGGAACGCAGACGGTTTAAGAATCAACCCCCCGTACAACCCACAAGACCCCACCTCCCCACGAGGAGAAGACCCACCCACCGAATGGCCACTACAAACATAGTTGGCTACGAACCCCCCCGGTTACAACCCCCGAGCCATACATGAACACAGATACCTTGGCTATCAACAGCAAATCCAAGAACTACTGCTAGGATCGTCTGGCTTATGCGCATCGAACCTACTAATGATAGCTATGGGAGCGAGAGGATACATCCCAGCCGCAGGATACCAGGGAATCCAAGAACACTTCTCAAAAGCGCAGGCTACCGCAGTGTACCGCGACCTTACCGACCTATGCCACGACCACATCCTCACGACCTGGACATTGCTACACGCATGTCCGAAACCAAGATCTGCCACTAACACTTCACCTGGAAACCCTAGCCAACCAACTCTTCCTCATGCCGCACCCACACCATCAAGGCCAACCACCGGGACAGCCGAGCCACA
Organism: Paulinella micropora; assembly: GCA_019918135.1. Taxonomy (NCBI): domain Eukaryota; phylum Cercozoa; class Imbricatea; order Euglyphida; family Paulinellidae; genus Paulinella; species Paulinella micropora. The sequence goes on from WBZZ01001196.1 coordinate 137,904, forward strand.
GACCAAATAAAGTTCCCCCGTCAGCACATCATCATCCAAGCAACGTGTGTGCATAGATTGGTCGAACCAACCAACCCCTCTCACGCACCAGAGAATAAGTCCACCCTTACAGGTCCACAACGCCTCGAAGTATCTGTGCCTACTCACCGCATGGAGGCACCAACTCTTCGCACGTTCCAAGACCGGCTGGACAGAAGGAGCGCGAGGCTCGCGATTCACTACCTGTCCACAGGGGCCCCCATGTCCCCCTCGTTACCGTCCCCATCGGAACAAGACGCCCGAAGATTAGCCCCCCCACCCCTCCCGATGACGGTGGAAGAGCATATAGAGGAAGCGATGACCAGACATGACCAGGCCCCTGGGCTGACAAACAACCCACACTTCCTCAACCAACACACAGGCCTGCTTAATCACCCCGAGCCAGTAGCCTCTGGAGGGACCACCCTCCACCCTTTGCTGAACCCAAGAAATGGACCCAAGTTCAACGAGACACTTTCGTGACGAGCATCAAGGGGAGCGTACATAATTCCGTCCCGCCTCAGCGTATGTTACAGCTAGCTGTCCACGCGGCGGAGGCTCTGCGTCCACCAGAAGCAGCGGAAGCGCCGGTGGCCGATGCTGACCAGCGAAACGATAGGAAGGAACCCCCTGCGTCAGCTAATCAACCCCACGCCAGACGCAACCCACGTCCGCCCAGAACCAAACGGAAGGTCACTAAGATTCCACGCATACTGAACGCTCTCCAGTCAGTAAAGAGGTGCATCCAACGTGACGTCCCTCGGGACCCAGGGCACAGAATCCTTCGCCTTTGGCCAGACATCTGCCGTACGCTATATCTAAAAGGAACAGTGGTAGCCGGAATTCTTGCTGAATTACCATCCGACATCCCCCTGGACCTGGAAGCAGAATTGCCCCGAGCTTTCAGGGAAGTTGCAAAGGCCCGCACGAGGATATCGGGAGCCCAAGCAGACCTAGACACTGAACGGCGGCTTGCGAAACTTCCCCACAGGAAAACCCTCAACCGGATCTTTGACAAGCAACAGTCCAAACTTTACTTAATGATCCAGACAGAATCAGCTCCCCAAAGACCGTCCCCCGCGGCGATCTACCAGCACTATACGGACCTATACAGGTCCCGCATCACAGATGAGGTGAACGAACAGTTCCACACCCCCGACATTATGGGACAAGGTGTACGAATATGGGCCCCACCGGCAGAGGTCCAGTACAACCGAAGAGAACTCTTGCTGGGAGGCGACCGCATCCGGCCTCCTCTTCGCCTCCCTGGAGACCAGGTCAACAAGGGAACTTTCGAACCGCTTATGTGGATGGGAGGGGCCACACCACGGGTCTCACTAAACCTCACCTTACGTGAATCGGCAGCGGACATTCAAGCTCGTGAAGCTAAGGCCCTACGGGAGGAGGTACATCGCCTCACAAAATTTCGCGAGGATCAAGAAGCGCCTGCATTGCGAGCCTACCTGATCCGCTTCCGACAGAGCGGTGGCATATTCCCTGACAGAAACAAGGACGAGGAAAAACGATTGCGGACTCGTGGCTTTGACGCTCTGTCAGACTACATTGCACCCCCAGTGGACATCCTGCCTAAGCTCCTCGATCATCTCGAAGTACATGAACCAGACCTTCTTCTCCTCCACATACCCAGAAATGAGGACCAGGTGGGTTTCTGCCTCAAACTTCAAACAACGGTGTTTGCATTCCGCCTCCACACATTGTCCGATGACATTAAACAACTATTCCCCGTTGACCGGCTGGCCCTCCGGCTGGACTCCCCAGATCCACTCTCTCCGGACTCCCTACACCCATAAGATGCTATCCTTATTACCGACGGCTCATCTTTTCCTGAGTTCGGACACGTCGCAGGCTTCGGGGCCCTCCTCTTCCACCAAGGACAGTGCATCGCCATTTACGGTGCCGTCGACAATCCTGCCACGAGTGGAGCACAGGAAATCCTAGCCGTCGTTGCAGGAGGGCTGCAGTACATCCGCCAGACGAACTTAAGGATACACATCTTCACAGACTACAAATCACTCTCCGATGCAAATCTTGAGGGGGAATACCACAAGACTTTCAAGGACCGTCCCTCACCTGGACTATGGGATGCTCTGGCCAGGTTCCATAAGGACATTGCTCCCGTCTCCATCCACTGGGTACGTGCTCACCAAGAGGACAGCTTCGTCTGGCAAGAAAGAGTAAATGAGGTGGTCGATCGCCTTGCAAAATGGGCCGCCCAACGCAGGGTGGAGCGCCACGCGCGTCTGGAAGAATGGCACCACCAACGAGAAAACCCTGACCGTGATAAGAAGGGCAGGATCATCCCCACTTGTGGAGTCAGTTACCCCTGGTGACAGATTGGGTTATGACATCACGAGCTATGCATGTCTTCCTCCACCCATGACAAGGGAACAGGCCCTCCAGGAAGCCAGGTGACCCTTCTCCCTAGACGAGTTAGAATGGGCTATACAAGGGAAAATGGGACCTTCCCCAGGTGAAGATGGCATCCCACCCGAAGTCTTTGAGTTCCTGCCACAAGAAGCCAAGTTAGCGCTAGTAGCCTACTTCAGTCTATGCTGGCGAGGCAGGAAGCTACCCACTGAATGGAAACCTGGCGTACTATGTCAAATCTGGAAAGGAACGGGAACGGGAGTCGACGTTTCTGATTGGAGAGGCATCACTGTATCCAATACAATCCTGAATCTTTATGAGAAACTGATCAACTACCGCGTTGAAACTTTCAAGCTTCACACGGGGTGCATCCGCAAGACATCAAAGGCAAACACGCCTACGGTAAGCGGAACAGACGAATGGAACATGGTCCTGAGACTGATGCTAGCCGCCTTACGAGCAGCACCCCTCCTCACTGGGCAGCCCAAGACTCTCATCCTCTTCACCACCGACATCCGAAAAGCGTTCGATAGGGCCGAACTCACCTACATCTGTGAGGCATACTCTCACGTAGTGGCATCGGAAGGGGAATTTCCGGAAATGTTCGGATACATTCGACACAGATTCAAAGATTCTTCGCTCCGAATAAAAACCCAGGACGCTACAGGCCAGAAGACCTACCTCCCGGAGAGTATTGACCGAACCCGGGGCATAGCTGAAGGAGGTTCCCTCAGCCCGGGGACTTACGGAGTCCTCGACGAATACCTGACACGAGTATGCCCAGCCCAGCAATTTCTCCCTGAAGGATATCAATTCTACGACGGGGCGGGGCCGGACAAGACAGTCAACAACTCAGTCTACGCCCTGCGCACCCCCCTCACTGCTCACCATAAATTTGCGGACGACAACTGGGCAGCAATAGGAGGAGATGGCCCCCCCTCCAAGAAATACCTAGCTGAGGCACAGAATGGGTTCACCCTCCTTTGGAATCAGTTACGGGCAGGACGACAGATCTGCGCTGCTAACAAATGCTCAGTCATTTGCCTAGTGGGTAAGCCGGAGGGAGGTGTCAAATCGATCCCCATTACAATCCGCACCCCGGGACCGAATTCCATAAAAATCAGGAACCGCTCCGCATCTGAAGTCTTCAGATCCCTAGGCCTTCACACGGATGGGACCGACGATGCACAAATCCAGCGGGATTATGCACTCGCTAAATTCGTAGCTACCACGCGAATGATCCACAGACTAGACGTATCGCCCGCACGACAACGCATTGCCCTCAAAAACCTCCTCACGAGCCTCATGGACTTCTCCTTCGGTTGGACCACATGGAACCCTGGGGCCCTACATGATTTGGATGTGGCTCTCCGAGATCATTTCAGAGAAATTCTACAAGTTTCCCAACTGGCAGGAGATCCCAAATGCTGTACTTTATGGACCCACGGGACTATGCGGCGGACTGGGCCTACAACCGTACACCTCCCGATACTACCTCCGCACTTTCACAGTCTTCATCAAATGCCTCCTCTCCACTGACAAATACGTCCAATATGCGGTGGAATCGCATTTCCGGTTGGCCTGGGATACATACTTCCCGGGGACCACATCATATGTCCCCAACGACTCCCTCTTCCTAAACGCCGTCCCACACCCAGTCAACACAAACGTAGGACGTTCCGCGTTCGATCCTCCCCCGGGGCGACCTCCCAGCAGACTTCACAAGCCCCCAAGCCCCAGTTCATACACCCCCCAGACCTGTGGAGACTACACTCCGTCATGCACGGAGTAATCTATCCCACCAGCTGTATAATAAGAGAATTTTGGCCGCGGTACCTCTTCTCTACAAGACATGGCCAGCCGAAGAACAACATTCCCACACCTGATGACATCTCTCATGTGTGCCCTAGACTTCCGGAGCCCCCGGATCAACCATTCATGGGTTGGCAAGGACACCTCCACCTCATTAAGGAAGACAGACGTGATGGCCTCATGGTCCTCCCCTGGATTCGAGCTTGTAGAGCACTAGGGGTAGGAGTTAGCCTTCGCATTCCGTCGGGGCATATCGGAGACTCCTCCTGGCCAGAGAGACGACCCAATAGATCCGAAGCGGAAGCAAAAATGGCCCGATGTCCCAACGATGATGACATCCAACCCTCCTTTACGGAGTGGAACTCCCTGGAACTACCGGTCGTCCTATCAGTCACCAACCTCATTACCAAGAAGACAGTAGCGCCAGAGAACGTCAATAGCGTAATAAAGATAATCAAGAATAACCTGGCGTCGTACAACGTCTGGAAGCTCCGACAGCGAGTCTCGGAAAATGCCTACAAGACGACTGTTGCCCCCAGGTTCGGTCTTTCCTGGGGAATTCGATCAGAGATCCGTAAGCAATTCCAAGCAATGATGAACGAGTTCCTACAGCCTCGAAGTGGATACTCCGCAAGAGAAGCTGCTATCATCCTGAAATGCCAACTTGAGGCCTGGAACACCCCCGCTAGACTAAGCGTTACCATCACCAAAGGCTCCACATCGCCCAAGTGTTCCACTGGATGTGGAGTAACAGGAGACATCAGTCACTACCTTCTCTCCAAATCGGACCGTCACCCACAAGCCCTAAGGGCGCTAGTCGACGTCAGACACTCCAAATGCAGACAGTGGATTCGCCGCTGCATAAAAAGGGGCCTACACATGGAAGATGACACAGAAGGAAACAGTAAGCTGACGATTATTGGCGAGGAGGGAGCCTTGCCACGACCACTAGCGGAGGACCTGCAGGACGACGGGAAAGGGGCAGGCCCACTCGCTGACAACAGCCTAAGACTTCCTAGAGACCCCACAGCACCCATCCATCCGGCAGCCCAAATCATGGCTGACCTAGCAGGGTCAGAGATTCCATACAAGATCGATCTCCTAGCAGCACGGGACTACAAAGCACCCCATGTCTACCTACTGGACTGCACGTTTCGAAGAGACGAATGGCTGGTCCGAGAAGATGAAAACTACCTTTCCGCAGTAATAGACGAGAAAGGCAGAAAGAGAATCTGGGATCAGAAAGGACTACGGGTTAGACCTCCATACAACCCCACAGATCCCAATGCCGACAGAGGAGAAGACCCTCCGGTTACGTGGCCCTCCATCCCGTGGAAGGCAACGCGGGCGTGGGGATATAACCCGCGAGCCATCTATGACCATAGATATGAACAATTGCAAGACGCGATCCACCACCAAAGGCTGAGGGGACGTAATTTGTCATCAAACATCATTGTGATAGCAATCGGATCAAAAGGGTATATCTCCGAAACCTCGTACAATGAACTCCACTTTGTCCTAACACAAACCGTAGTACACGACATTTTCCGCGGGATGACTAAGATCTGCCATGACACAATCCTCCAGGCTTGGAAATTCATTCACAGTGCAGACGCCACGAGGTAAACACTGACCAGAAGTACCATATTCTCCCCCACCGGTTCAACGAAGGGGCAAAACCAGCCAGTCCCACCGGAACAGCCTAGGGATATATCATCGCGCGCCTAGCAGTTCCGGGGGTGTCGGGTCGGCCAAGTCCGGGACAAGGGAGAACCTTTGGTCGAGACTGCCAGCCAGTGAGTCTTCCGACCCCCGTGACCGACATCTCAGCCTGTGGAAACTACCCCCGTCTTGTGTCCTTCACCAAGGGCTCTACACTCTATTCCAGGGACCTTACCTCGTGCCAAGTTTGCACGGACGCTTTCTTTTAAGTTCCCCCCCATCTCCCTGACTCGACCCCTGTGTCCTCCTTTGATTCATTATACATTACGTCCAGCTGACGAAGCTAGCGATGCCCCAACCAATCCACACTATTCTCCACCTCTTTCCCGACCTAAAGATTAAGGCACTCGACTCTCGTGCAAACTTGAATTGTCTCCCTTTCATCAAAGACTAGTCTCTTTCTTCAAATTTTTTCAAACTGGTTCCAGCTCCACTTGGAGGAATCAGGCCTACCAATTTCTCTTTCTCATCGTGCCACCAGTCCAGATTTTTTCACTCCTCCCGGCCCCCCCTCCCCCCCCTCTTTCTTTTTGACACCCAGTACTGCTACCGGATTCTTCGGCTCTTGCCCCCCCCCCCCCCCTTTCAGCACCCAGCAACGATACCGGATCTTCCGGGCGTTAAGGATCTTTCAGCCCCCGACGTGGCCTCCCCTGTCTTTCCCTCCCTCCTGATGCAGTGAATCTGCACTTTCAGGGGACCCGCTGGTGATTTACGACCCGGAGATCGCGAATAGGACCAGAGACGACTCTTCCCGGGGTAAGGCACTGCATCTTCAGGGACCAGATGAAGGTTTACGTCCAGGAGAACGTCAGCAGAACCAGGGATGTTTCTTCCCGGTGTTAGAATACTATATAGACCCGGGTTGCGGTACTGCATCTTCAGGGGACCAGATGAAGGTTTACGAACAGGAGAACGTCATCAGGACCAGAAACGACTCTTCCCGGTGTTAGAATATTATTTAGTTCCGGCCTTTATCTCTCCTTCTACCCTCCCTTTCCTTTCCTCATATGTGTTCCTCAAGCTTTCCCCTACATACCACGTCGTGTATCCCATGACCGAGAGGTAGGATACGCACAGATCCTAGCGGGCAGCCACGCCTTTGGGCCAAACGCTTCCACTTCCCCAAATACTCGGGCCCATGTGCCTCGATATCACTGAGGTTGTCGGTTAAGTTACGGATCCCATGCTCCCACTACGGGTTTGGGTAGGAGTACCATCTCTCCTATTGACCATTAATTTTGCAACCCGACAAAAAAAAAAAAAAAAAAAAAAAAAAAAAAAAAAACCAACAAGGATCACGCAACGACAAGCGTCCACTGAGCTAGAAACCTACCCGCGTCCAACAAACACCCAGCGGTACCAACGATACCCCAACGACACCCACGACCAACGAACAGAACCCATCATCAACACGTATCCAACGAGCCCCGCACACAACCAACGACTACCGTTGAACCGTGCGCAATACCAACGAGTACCCAACTAACACGAAAACATCTAAGCAACAATTAACAAATCAAACCTACGTATACTGGAGAACCTTCTTCCCCCGACTGTTGTGAAATCACCCCTTACACAGAAGGCTGCCCGCACGTGTTCGGCCTGTCGCGCTCGGCCACATGACTTTCCCCTTTTGACGGTTCCGGTCGCAAGATTCGGTTCCCTCTCATTTGGGGGTTAAGCGTCCTACTGATTACAAAGACCTTGTGATGCGGTAGTTGTCGGAGCCAACACGTAGTCGCAGGTGAGGACTGTAAAAAGCCCTTATCTCCTTACGAATACTTATTAAAAACCACCCACTGCGGGGTCTTGCACCCCGATTTGTCCGCAGAGAGTATCGTAGAGGATCATACCACTGCGCTACTGTACCTGACACTGAAGGTACCAAAGGCAATCGTAGACGAGGGATTAACCGCAAAGGAGTTGAGGGCCGGAATGGATAAACAGATAGGAGCTCTAAAGTATTTTAACACTTACACGTGTGCAAGCCCCAAGGAAGCTAAAGAGAAAGGAGTAAAGATAATGAGACTCACATGAGTACATAAAGTGAAGCTAGACGAAAGGGACGTAAGTTCATTAAGTCAAGATTAGTATCCAGGGGAGATATGTTAGAGTCAGGAGTTAGCTACAAACCTGATCAACTATTTGTACCTTGTTCCGCGCATCTCTCATTACTCTTTTTATCTAAGCTTGCGCTGCTTGGCATGGCCATAAGCTATACGGCATAGACGTCAAAAATGTTTATCTAAATGCACGCATGCATGATCCTGTTTACGCTTATGCACCTGATTGGATAGACAGAGAGGAGCATGATGGCATGATATGGAGAGTAGATGGAGCTTTATATGGCGCGCTGCAAGCTGGTAGGAGATAGTATGAGATCTTAGCCCCAAAGTTAGAGGAATTAGGATTCAGGTTACTAGACTTAGATCTGTGTATGTTCGTAGAAAAGGATAAGCCCATATTAAGAGACGCTATCATAGGTATCTTCCATGTAGATGATCTCATTTTCTCAGCTCCTAACGAACGAGCGTACGAACGTTTCGCTAGTAAACTAGGAAAGTTCTACCCTCTCAACCGATTGGGAGTGGCTAAGGAGTTCAAAGGGATAGAAATAGTCCAGGAAGGAGGACGCATCTTATTGCATTAGAAGAAGTATCATAATTAGATTTTAAAAGATGTCAGATATACCGATGTTCGCCCAGTCTGTACTCCTAGTGCTGAACACGACCCCGAACCCATGGGAGAAGCTAGCGCCCTCAGGAAACACTCAATACCTAGTTTAGTATACGTAGGGAAGCTTTTGTTTCTAACAAAGATGAGACGCTGATCAAGCACTTAATGCAGCTAGCGTTATGCAAACGGTAGACCCAGGACTTGCTATGCATTATTAGGAAGGATCTTTAGGTATTTGAAAAGTTCGTTTCGCAGTTTCGCATTTCACGTCAGAAAAAATGAGGAAGATTTGCGGGAAAATCCCACCGAAAAACAGGCGCCAAATTGGTTTGTTTTGTGGGTGTTTTCGCGCCTTGGTCTGAAGCACCTTCTGGTTTTGTATGCTTAGTCTGATTCTCACATCAGTACTATTTCAAACCAGATGTCGCTGAGGCCACAGTGAGCTACAGTGGACAGTTCTGATTCAGAAAAAGAAAGGTGAACGCCACAAAAGCAAAAAACACCATAAAAGCAAAAAAGAAAAATCTTCGAGTCGTCCTGGGTTTCGTGCGACCCGCGATGTACGTGAGGGCAAGTCGCGTTACAGTCGGATCGACACACCCAAAAGGCAGCACTAGACTATTTCAGATTCTTCTGACTCTCCAGAAACTCCAGAGCAGTATTACTCAGAGTCCACAACAGAGACAGGTACAGACTGGACCATGGTAAACACAAACTGTACAATTGAATCAGAGGAATCGATGGGCACATCAGTGCAGGAGAGACTGAGGAGTTTCAAGAAGGAGAACTTGAGCTCGCTTTGGAATGTGATAGTGGACAAAACAGGAGATGGTTCGGATGCCTCAGAATCAAGATCAAGTTTCACAGAGGAGGTATTTCGATCTCTTACAGCAGCCACCAACTTGAGCAACAGGGCCTGGCGTTCTCCGTTACCATCAAGACAGAAAGATGTACACGTACATCCTGTCCCTGGTAAAGGAAAAGGAAAGAAGGGTAGTGAAGACATGTCCAAGTCCGAGTCAGCAGCATCCTTGTCGCAGCAGAGTACAAGCAGGCTTGTTTCTAGTGATGAGGGCGGCATGTCACCATCCCATTCCTCTGGTTCGGTCGGCAGTAACGCCAGCGTTGCCAGTGCCTCCAGCACGGCTACTGGTACTAGTCTCTCTTCAGACAGTAGCCATATGGCCACACCCGCAGGACACAGCACCGCCAGTATGGGCCACCCCCATGCCAGCAGCACCGCCAGCATTGGTCCAGGCACAAATAGCACAAGTCGCACACAGCTCAGATTCTTCAACGTCGTCATTAGTTAGCATGTGGAGTAGAAATTTTGAGTCGTGGTCAGAAATACCCAAGCATGAGAGCGTATCTCGCTTCTATTCAGAGGCTTGGCTTAGAGGCAAACCTGTAAAGTGCAAAATCACAGACCGTCCAAATGACCAGCTCCTTTTCGAGGGTATTATATGGCGGAGACTGCCAGACCGAAAGTATGCAGTCAAGTTCCAAGATGGAGAGGTATTGATTTGTCCGAGAAATCACATATTTCCAACCACCTTCTCCAGCCCAGTGCTCAATGCCGATGCGAAAAATGGGCATCTCGCCTTATCGAAGATACACTGGGACTTTTCATGGTTGACTATCCAAAATCTCCTCACACATTTCTGCACGTATCCTTGACTTTCTGTATATTGGGGACAAGGAGAGCAGTGAGGACGAGGAGTTACTCAAGCAGTTGAACATTAAGCTAGTCATGCGGATACACACAGCGCCATGGTCGGTGTCAGACCTCCGCATATACGACCGCTCAGGTGCACACCATTGAAATTTTGGACTGCGCCGAGGTTTCAATTCAGGACCATTGGAAGGATGCATTGCCGATCATCCACAAGCATCGGCAAACAGGTAAACAAAAGCACAATGTCTTAAAGAAGAAAGAAGAAAGAAGAAAGAAGAAAAGAAAAAGAAAAGAAGAAAAGAAGAAAAGAAAAGAAAGAAGAAAAGAAGAAAAGAGGAAAAGAAGAAAAGAAGAAAAGAAGAATAGAAGAAAAGAAGAAATTGCTTGCTTCCTTCCTTGCTTGCTTCCTTCCTTGCTTGCTTCCTTCCTTGCTTGCTTCCTTGCTTGCTTGCTTCCTTGCTTGCTTGCTTCCTTGCTTGCTTGCTTCCTTGCTTGCTTGCTTCCTTGCTTGCTTGCTTCCTTGCTTGCTTCCTTGCTTGCTTCCTTCCTTGCTTGCTTCCTTCCTTGCTTGCTTCCTTCCTTCCTTGCTTCCTTCCTTCCTTGCTTCCTTCCTTGCTTGCTTGCTTCCTTGCTTGCTTCCTTGCTTGCTTCCTTGCTTGCTTCCTTGCTTGCTTCCTTGCTTGCTTCCTTGCTTGCTTCCTTGCTTGCTTCCTTGCTTGCTTCCTTGTTCTTTCCTTCTTCTTTCCTTCTTCTTTCTTTCTTTCTGTCCTTCTTCTTTCTTTCTTCTTTCTTTCTTCTTTCTTTCTTCTTTTTTCTTCTTTTTTCTTTTTTTTTCTTTTTTTTCTTTTTTTTTCTTTTTTTTCTTTTTTTTTCTTTTTTTTCTTTTTCTTTTTTTTCTTTTTCTTTTTTTCTTTTTTTCTTCTTTTCTTTCTTTTCTTCTTTTCTTCTTTTCTTCTTTTCTTCTTTTCTTTTCTTCTCTTCTTTTCTTCTTTTCTTCTCTTCTTTTCTTCTTTTCTTCTTTTCTTCTTTTCTTCTTTTCTTCTGGAAGGAAGCAAGCAAGGAAGGAAGCAAGCAAGCAAGGAAGGAAGCAAGCAAGGAAGCAAACAAGGAAAAAAAGAAGAAAAAAGAAAAAAAAAAAAGAAGAAAAAAGAAAAAAAAAGAAAAAAAAAAGAAAAAAAAAAAAGAAAAAAAAGAAGAAAGAAAGAAGAAAGAAAGAAGAAGCAAGAAGAAAGCAAGAAGAAAGCAAGAAGAAGCAAGCAAGGAAGGAAGCAAGCAAGGAAGGAAGCAAGGAAGCAAGGAAGCAAGCAAGGAAGGAAGCAAGGAAGCAAGGCAGCAAGGCAGCAAGGAAGCAAGGAAGCAAGGCAGCAAGGCAGCAAGGAAGCAAGGCAGCAAGCAAGCAAGGCAGCAAGGAAGCAAGGCGGCAAGCAAACAAGGCAGCAAGCAAGCAAGGCAGCAAGGAAGCAAGGCAGCTAGCAAGCAAGGCAGCTAGCAAGCAAGGCAGCTAGCAAGCAAGGCAGCTAGCAAGCAAGGCAGCTAGCAAGCAAGGCAGCTAGCAAGCAAGGCAGCAAGCAAGCAAGGCAGCAAGCAAGCAAGGCAGCAAGCAAGCAAGGCAGCAAGCAAGCAAGGCAGCAAGCAAGCAAGGCAGCAAGCAAGCAAGGCAGCAAGCAAGCAAGGTAGCTAGCAAGCAAGGCAGCTAGCAAGCAAGGCAGCTAGCAAGCAAGGCAGCTAGCAAGCAAGGCAGCAAGGAAGCGAGGCAGCAAGCAAGCAAGGCAGCAAGCAAGCAAGGCAGCAAGCAAGCAAGGCAGCAAGGCAGCAAGCAAGCAAGGCAGCAAGCAAGCAAGGCAGCAAGCAAGCAAGGCAGCAAGCAAGCGAGGCAGCAAGCAAGCGAGGCAGCAAGCAAGCAAGGCAGCAAGCAAGCAAGGCAGCAGCAGAGGGGGCAGCAGAGGGGGCAGCAAAAAAAGAAAGAAGAAAAGGAAAGAAGGAAGGAAGGAAGGGAGAAGGAAGGAAGGGGAAAGGAAGGAGGGAGGAAGGAAGGAAGGAAGAAGGAAGGGAAGAAGGAAGGGAAGAAGGAAGGGAAGAAGGAAGGAAGGAGGAAGGAAGGAGGAAGGAAGGAAGGAAGTAGGAAGGAAGGAAGGAAGAAGGAAGGAGGAAGGAAGGAGGAAGGAAAGAGGAAGGAAGGAGGAAGGAAAGAGGAAGGAAGGAGCAAGGAAGAAGTAAGGAAGAGGGACGGAAGAAGGAAGGAAGAGTGAAGGAAGGAAGGAAGAAGGAAGAAGAAGAGAAAGAGGAGGACGAAGAAGGAAAACAGGAGAAGATAGAGAAGAAAACGAAGCAGAAGACAAGAAAAGACGAAGAAGACGAAGAAGAAGACGACGTATGAAAGAGAAGAAAAAGACAGCAGGATGCAGGCGGCAAGAGACAGAAGCAGAAAGGAGAGAAAGATTAGAATCATGAATTAGCAGTTTTCCAAGTTGTTTGCTGATAATTATGTCAGTAAGATTTGGGTTGACATTGTGTCTATTCTACAAATTCCTCAGGTCACCAGGTCTTGCTTCACTGTGAAGCTGGACGAAGCCGTTCTGGTAGCATGGGGCTGGCGTACGTGATGCAGCACGGAGACACCAAACCTCTCACGCTTGTTCAGGCCATGCATAAAGTCCGAGTCTGTCGGGACGACGTCTACCCGAATCCCACCTTCTGGAAGGCGTTGATACGCTTTGAACGCGAACTGCTAGGATCCGAAAGCATACCTGAAGAAGCTGTGCAAGACTTGCACGCCTATAATTGGCACTATTTCGGAGACGGACAAGGTGGAGCGCTCCGCAAAAGCGATTCTCAAACAGAGGGCAAACAAGCAAGAGATCTCTTGAATGAGCTGTCCTCTTAGACTCGAGGCGTTGTCACTTACGTTGCCTCTTAGCGGCTTGAAAGTCCTCTTGTCTTCAGATTCTGAAGTCAAGCGGAACTCAGTACTAAGGATTTCTAGTTTTGAGAGTGTCCTTCATGTTTCCCTAAATATCTTTCTTTCCTTCATATTTCATCAGAGATTCAGTATTAATATTGATTGTACATTATTATTAACAACTATATGCGTAATATTATACTATGCTCATTGTCAACAGCTCATTAAATCATAATGTTTCAACCATAATGTTTCGGTAATATGTTAGCATTAATATGCTTATACTATTATTGACAATCATACATAATTACATGTACCTATTGCTATTGACATTCAAGACAAACAAACAAAGAACAACAACAACGATAAGAAGAAAAAAAACAAAAACAAACAAAAACAAAACAAAAACAAAACAAAAACAAGACAAAAAAAAAAGAAAAAATTATCTGCTTAGACTTTTGCTTCATTTAACTTCTAGTTTTATTTTCACTAATCAACTTTTATTTTTAATGATAATAATAGAATACTTGCCATTCGTAGAGATGAGTGGTAAGCAAAAGACTTAGACGTAGAAGGGAAGTGGTAAATTAGTGACTCACAGAGTCAGAAATAAAGAAGGAAAAAAGGAGGATGGAAAAGATACTAGAAGATTTCTGGTCCGGCAGAGCCGAGGTGTAATAGATGTAGTTAGAGAGGTGTTATGGCCCGCAGTGCATGTGTACCTGAAGCAGTGGAGAGAGGTCACAACGCCAACCCCGCGCTGCCGATCCCACCTCGCCGCGCACAGCGCGGCGAGGCGGGTTCGGCAGCGCGGGGTCGGCGTAGGGTAGCCTGTCGCGGATGCCTCGGGTGAAAGGCTCCGTAGGCGATGGCTTAGATCGTTTTGCCTTAAACACTCCGACTGCCTGCCTAGTCAACTGGAATGCAGATGATGACTGGACTGCTACGGAGCACACAGCAGACTTCAAAGACACGTTGCCTGCTGGAATGACATACATTGCCACCAGCGCACACAGCTGGAAACCGGGATACAAGCCCGATATTCATGTCGAATTGTTAGACCAGCTACAATTCATACTGCGGGTATGCTGCGCGCAACATGAAGCTGAGGATTGGAAAGACCTGCTGGAGGAGATCGACACACAGTCGGATATCTTCAGCGAGTGCGACTTGAAGCAGTGTCATACTCACGAACATGAACACTCCTATAACGAATTTTTCGCTGATAAGGCGCAGTCGTTCTGGGTACTCCTGAATGTTCACACTTCAAGGTAGGCGATTATCGCGGCCGCCGAACAAACGCAACTAGCAAGGGGACACATAAGCATAATCACCAGCGCCCTTCAGTTGAACGAATTGGATATGACAATGGCGAGCCCCGCAGTATTTTGTCAGTTGGCAAATAGCTCTAAGGATTGGTGCCCCTTCATTGCTCACGCAATCGATCTCATTAAGAATCCTGAAACTCGAGAGATAAGAGCACACAAGAAGACTATGACCTGGCACGACGACCTCCTGTGGTATAAGTGTACCGGCTGCAAGTGGGAAAAGACGCAGTCGAAGTGGACACTTTGGGTTCCACCAGAATTACGACAGGTGATCTTAGTAGCCACGCACCGATCCGCGCTCAACTCCCACACGTGAAGTGATAAGATGTCATCATTGGTTTATATCACGCAGGTTCTGGTGGCACGGTATGCAGAAGTCCATCGCCGACATAGTTGACGCATTTGAACACTGCAAACAAAGCAAAACACTGCACAACAATGCTCAAAGGTGCCTTTACTGTGAATATAAGCTTGTTGAGAATTTGTTCGAGACACTGCACATCGACTATGTAGGACCATTACCACGATCGGAAACCAACAATTATCGGTACATTCTAACGGCAATAGACCGTTTTTCGAACTATGTGTTCGCGGTGCATGTTAAGGAAAAGGATGCGGAATCGACATGCGAGGCGTTAGCCGACCAAGTCTTTCGATATACAGGGGTACCGAAAAATGTGTACAGCGACCGGGGATCGGAGTTCACCAACGATGTCTCGGCTCGGTTGTCCGCAGTGTGGGGCTTCAAGTGGAAAAACTTCATTGCATACTCACCAGAAAGCAACTGCAAGATTGAGATGGTACACAGGCCGCTCAAAGCCGCCCTTCAACAGTATTGTCGCGATAATCAACACATCTGGCACAAGGTCTTGCCATCATTTGTGTTTTCCATGAACAACACCGCATCGAGTGCACTGGCCATGGGTGGAAAAGCCACAGCCTGACAGGCGCTTCCCCCAACCTCCTGGTATACGGGCAGCACCTGAGAATTCCGGAGGAGTTGGTGTTACCGAACCTCCCGGAAGGCGGCTTCTTGGAACACGACGAACTCATGGCTTGTCGCCTACGGGTCATGGCAGAAGCCAGACACTACCTTATAAAGGCACGGTAGGCAGAAGAAGCCCACAACCGCAACCAACAGACACCGACCAAAACCAAGTATGAGTCGGGGGAATATCATGCGGGAGGCTTAGTCTTTCTGTATGTACCCCAGGTACCCAATTTGGTAAGCGTCAAACTCTTTCCGATGTGGCAAGGCCCATACAATTTGGTGGAACAGGTAGGTGCTTTGACATATATACCGAATTCAAGGAAAGAGTAAGATGCTGGTTGTGCACGTTCGGCGGTTGAATCCCATGCTTGGTCGTAACGAAACGATGACGGAGGCGATACAGAAGCTGGAGCTCATTCTACGGGTCCCACCCAAGCGCCGAGACAAGACGGCCGAGGCGAAGGAGAACCCGGAACAACCCTTACCCGCCGCAGCCAGGGGGAGCGATCAGAACAGCGACGAAACCCAGGAGGTTGAGGCTGACCACGCCGATGCTTCTGAAGGGATGCTTCTGAAGGGGACGCCATTGCAGCGAAACCGACCAACCACCTGTAATCGGAACAGGAAGAGAACCGGTGCCGAGACGACCACCAGCCGAGGTCGGACGACGACGTGAAGACCATATATACACTGGCACGTCGGGAAGACAACGACTTCTTTCTCATGAAAGTGAGGGAGTGGGAGCCGCAGACTCGGGTCACGCGCGCGAATAAGGCGATCAAAGCCGAGCCACCCGTACTGCAGTTCTACCGTTCACACCAGGACCTCGACGAGCCGGAATCACGGACATTCTATCCGGTGTTCCGCGACTCGAATCAAGTCGAAACGTTCTGGAAAACCATCAAGGACAAATCCGAAGGCTACACGCCCTGGCAAATACAGGCGTGGCCTAGGATGGTGTTAGATTACCCATTCAACCTACAGCACGGTCGAATCCCCATACGAGTGTGGGATGAGATAGCAGCCGAGGGCATAGTGACCCAGCTCATCGGGGCACCACCACCAGGCACATACAAAAAGGCCAAATTGGGGCAAGTGAAGAAGCGCAAACGCGGCCTAGCCTAGCATGCAGTGTAACACCTCATTAGCATAGCAACCTCGGGTAGTATGCGAGATCCAACAGCCTGCACTACAGTCAGAAACTAGCCAAAGGAAGGGACAAAGGTTTGGATCCCACATCAGAATGTTAAAACACTACCTAAGTTCATTCTTCTTAGAGATACTATTAGCAAGGGAGAGCTTAAGATGACATGATACACGGGAAAAGACCCTGCCTTACCTACCGTGAGGTGTGACGGCCCTGAAGGTATCTTGACGGGCTAGTAGCTGGTGTACCACCAGGGGTCGGAATAGTTTCCGGCTAGCTACATTGACGCGCAGTAATGCCCGTTAGGTAGTTGGCATTGCACATCATAACCACCTCCTCCTGAGTTGCATACCCGCCTCCCGCGGCAATGGCATGAGTGGTATATCAAAAGCTATTCTCCACAGAGTGTCTTAGATATTATTCTCGCCCCTGTTTGCTCTTTGTTTGGATGGAGGGCTCTAAGGAACCCATAGCCCTACATACGTAAGCAAAAATATCCCACTAATAATAATAATAATAATAATAATAATAATAATAATAATAATAATAATAATAATAATAATAATAATATGTCTCGATATACCGCCGGAAAATCGCGCAATGAGGTGATGGCGTAGAGACGCGGACAGCGAAGACATTCGGGGCACGGGTGCACCCGCGTTGTCACGCTGTTGACATGCGATAGAACTCAGCAGAACGTCGAACATCGACACATGAACACAACACACACCGCACATTGCTCGTTGTGCTTGGGCTGATATACATACATACATATATACAAACTCACGGATACAATATTACGTGATATAGGCACCTGCCGGTGTATGTTCGGCACTGGACATCTGGTGGAGCAATACCTGGGATTCATCTTGGCTTGCGTGGCTTCGATCCTGGTGATACTAATAGTACACCTAGGATTACAGGCGATCGCGGGTGAGGGACAACGGCCTCCCTCCCTTGCGCAAAACAATCCGGCGGGAACGATCCCGGCGACGAGCCCGGTGGCGGACCAGCATCGCGAAGCCGGGCAACAGGACGGACTAGACCCACCTGGAGAAGGAAACTTCAGGTGCGGATACACTCACAACTCACCAGAGGGGACACCCCACATAACAATGACAACTCCGAACAGTAGTGCAAAGGACCACACCAGCAAGAGCGCACGGGAGAGCGAAACCCTGGAGCTCGAACCTCGCAGTTCAAATAGACCGCTCACACCCGCCCGACACTCACGTGGCACAACTCCGGCTAGTGTTGTGACCATGGCCACAACGGCATCCCCACGGGGAGACACTGAGGTCGAGTCGGAGATGCTGACGACCCCTGTGAAGTCATCGGCTGACAAGGGGGAGGAACCGACTGAGGATACACCTTCATCTCCACCGACGGATTAGGACGTCAATCCCAAAGGGCTGAAGACCCCTAGACACACGGGATACGCGTGGGATGAGGACGAAGAGGAGAATCTATACCCGCCTTCTAGCCCGACTAGGCAGGAGCGCAGGGAGGAACTCCGCTGACAATACTGGAGAAAAGTCGGGGGCGAAGATAGACTTAAGCCCGACAAATATAGTGAAGGACTGAACCCGCCCGAACAGAAACGGCCTAATGACCAACCGCACGTCAGGGACTTGGCGTATCAGCATCAACGCTGCCCGCCGCCTGAACCGACTGCGCACTGGGGCCGGGACGAAGTCTTCACTGCATACTTCCATGCTTCCGACAATATATTCGGGGTGCATGGGCCGATCGACCGACCGATCTATGTCTTTTCGGAATGTGGCCCGGTACCACTGCGGTCATATAGAAGTTTGGCGCTTGGCGTGCTCAGGCCCTACCGCATCGACACGGACACGATGTTGAGAGGTATGGAGCTACCCTTGCTACAGCTCCCAGAACGGGAAAGGGAGGAATACGAGAAACCGGAGCGATACGCATACGACCCGATGACGCGTAGAATACACCGAATCTACCCCCCTTATCCTGACATTACGGATGCGGAGCGCAGGTTAAGGCTGCAATGCCAGGCGATAGCGCACACAACTAACTTCAGAACGTACCCGTTCAGACCATCTCAGGAACCGTATCGGATGCGGTTGGTGGGTAATCAGGTTAATTGGGTCCCAGACCCGCACTTGTTCGAGAAAAACCCTCGCAAGGTTAACCTACCACCACCACCACCACCAGGGGTTGACGAGCGGGGCATTCCGCCGTCCAATCCATCCGCGAGGTACGTTCCCACCACAAAATATAATGTCCTACGGGTGCAGTGAGGGTACGAAACAACGCGGAGGGGTATACCCGAGATGCTCTCGGACATGGCACCTCACAGAAAGAGCGTACATGTCGCCCGAGCGATACGGGCCCTACCGATGCCCAGATCACGCGTACGACACACAATTGCGAGCCAGCGTGACACCGTCGCCGGTGTACAACCCGGAGTTGGCCACGTGGCTACCACGTCAGAACCCGTTACCGGGTATTGTTCCGTACACGCGGGTGGCCGCTGAAGCTGAGAAATTTACAAAACACCTGTTCGAGCAAGCCAAGACGCTGCGAGGATGGGTTGGATTGGATGACCATCAGCGAGCGCACGCCCTTCGATACTACGGTATCTTGAAAGTGCCTAGACAGCTGCTTGAGCCATACGAACTCCGAATGTTGCAGCGGTCGCAGGAGCATATCAATGCTTACTACAGACTACTCGAAATGTCGGATATCCCACTGCCTGCGGAGGTTAGGGCGTACAGAGCCTACTACCTTCGGGACAAACACGACAACCCCTGGGACCTTGGAGTTGAGGGGAATGTGTTAGCGTACTATAGGAAGGTCTTATGCATACCCACGCCTTCTGCACCTCCTGTATAGGCCGCTGAGCACACGACACCGAATACCTGCGCGTTTCCGAGATGCGGCTCGGGTGCAACAGCAGTATTACATACGGTTCCAATCGGAGCATCGACTCTCGTGGCTGCTTACGATACACCTGCAGTTGACGAGGAGCGGCGACCCAAAAACATCCCGCATAGCCAATCAGTTAGCCGACCCTGACGAGAACGTACCCAACACGTATCGAGAACGGGTGCAAGGTTTCTAACAATGTGGTCGACGGCTCAGGGCTCAGGACGGACTAGGTTGGGACAGAGTTATCCAAAACGATGAATTTCGATGGCACAGTCGGACTCAGGCGTTAGACTATATTTACCACTATCGACATCAGTGGCCGCACTGTCGACAACAGTACGAATACCAACTGGGGGGGGATCATTAGAGACCTCTACCCAGCGCCACAGCATTCGGTAGTCGGGAAAGACTTGTCCTGGTCGGAGGCGGAGGCTTGGAAGGCACGCTTGAACCAAGAGATAGACTTACCAGCGGAGGAACAACCCGGCTGGAGGTGGCAACCACCATCACCGTCTAGCGAAGAGCAGTTCATGGACTCCCTCGAGCATGAATGCTTCGACGAATAAGCAAAGACACGTTTTAAGACCCAGAACAGTGGGTTGTACATATCACTAGACACTTACACCTTCGCAGAAGCGAAGTAGACACTTGCCGGGTGGCATTAAGAAAATATCTGCAGACAACCAAACCAAACAAACAAAGCCTAATACGCCAATGGCACCCTTGACACTGGCATAGCGTCCCTTCATTCCAAAAATGGACGAGGTTGCCCGGAGGTTCTCTTCATTTCAGATGGGAAATTCTCGGTAATCTCAGGACCACAGATCCTTAGGGGGGTACCAGAGATGTATGCAGGTCAGAGACCTCGGAAAGGCACGGCGGAGGGACAAGGCGACGGGATGGTATGACAGCAGCACGTTTATTGCCGTTGTACGTCCATGACAGATCGCGATAGAAGAGGGGCAGGAGATAGTTCAAAATTCAAATTCAAATTTGAATTCGAAGGACTCCAAACTCAAATTTGTATTTGTAAGGCGCATGACGTACAAACGGAATGAAGGGCAGAGCCCAACGGTGAAGGATCAGACAAGACTACTGCTCACGGGCTGTCAGCGTTTGCTCAATGGGGTGACTCCTCATGATCAGGAGTCGGACATCCAGGAGGAAACGGATCCGGGCAGGAAGCTCTCAACCGACGATATTTACCAATCTACCCCTATTTACTACGGTTCCCGTATAAGACGGGGAGGGGGGATTGTAGGCGCAGATAAGTAAATATTCGACCTTTTCTTATACCCCTATACACAGTGGTGTATAGATGAACTGTACTGATCTCTTCAAGATATGGTTATATCAGTTTTTATTTATATACTGTTGAGCCGGTTGAAAACGATAATATTAAGTCAAGTAACCGGTACTACTTTTTACACATGATAACATTATCGTTAGGGGTGACAGTGGAAAATGCCTCTCTTTTTCCCTTTTGCTGCTTGGCTCTGACAGTCTCCTACCGTGATTTTCCCACCATACTGATTTCCTCTCTTTTACCAGAAGGAAGATTAGGTTATTATCAGAGTGCTTTGAATTAATTCATTGGACTCAGACCCCGGCTTGCATTAAATATTATTCTTTTGAACCTAATTTTGAACCTAACCGACAAAAGCACAGAGGTTTTGGCACCTTTCGGGAGGAGATTTTGAGGGGATTTGCGTGTGGAACTTGCTTAGAGTCACAAGTTTGTAGCTCTCCAGTACTACATGACAGAATGTGTATTCCCCAGTGACTTGATTTTTAATAATATGTAAATCCATTTTTAATAATATGTAAATCCAAGTCGATATATATCGTATGAAAGGCAAACTTTCAAGTTTACTGACTAATTAAAAATATCGGATCTGTATATATTGATTTCCATATATCATTGTTAATATATACCTGAGTAAAAAACTTTAATTAATATTATATATATGTATATATATATCATATGTATAAAAAAGTTAAGTGTATAGAAAACGTTGAAAGTATTAATCAGTATTAAAACAGTTAAGCATATAAAAAAAGTTGAAAGTATAAATATAAAAAAAGTTCAACGTATACAAAAAGTTACAGTAAAATTATTTGTGAGACTAACTTAATAATCTGCCGTATACTTGCTGTGTCCTACAGTAGATACTTTATTGAGAAAAGGGCGCCAAGGGACGGCCCGATTATACACTAGGCCGGACATACATAATGGCTCTAACGACACACATTACATATGCCGGCCCATACTGACTATCCGGTAAATTATATTAATAGGTCTAACACTCCCCCTGGATCAAAGTAAATTATTAAATTCACTGTAGGTCCTAATACATCTATTCTGTGAAAATTATAAAAACACAGACTTAAAGCATAATAATATTACTCACTCTTACCCTCACTCTCTCCAAGAGGTTATGTCGATGGTGGCTACCCGGCTTGCTAGGGCAAGTATGCATCAACTAGATTACATACAGGGCAGCTCCCCCCAGTCAAGCTAGGCCTGGTCGACGAGAAGAGGATTAGGTCCTACGCACCCCCTATCCTATGTTGAGTAACATTATGTATGTAACGCAAGTACGGTATGGTCATAATACACACATAATATTGATATATATATGATCACGTAAGTAGCCGTAATTTCTAAAAATAAGATATATGATCATGTATCCATCTGTACTGATCTATCAAAAGGTATGATCAACTTGAACTATGTATATTACTTATCTATCCGGTAGTATGAATTTATAAATTTGACAGCGCTTCCCGTAGAGGGGTATAAAAAGAACATAAAATAATATAATATATATATGAACAAAAACACGATATCTGTAATTATCCGCCTGTCTGGTACATCCGGCTGGTCTGACGTACTTCCGTGTTGTTCCACACTCCCGTGTGGCACGTTCACCGACCAGCCGGACTCCATGTCGGCTTCTTATAGATTTTTATGTATATAAGTGTATAGAGATAGAAGTTGAAATGAAGCGAACACAAGGGACGAGATTTACAATTAGTTATTTCAAATTGAGAAACTGATAGGTAAATCAGTTTGACAACCTGAAGTACTAATGTCTTTTCCGGCGCCAGAGCTCATTGCTCATTCCATCATTCTGGGGCCGGTTACTCGCTACCGGGCCCAGTCCGTCGGCACTCGTCTATTCGTTCACCTGTACAACTTATGTGTAATATGCGAGAAAATCATTGTATGACACACCCCGGGAATATAAACGAAGTTCAAGATGATAAGCCTTACTAATACGGGAATTGATCGGGTTTTATCCTGAATTTAGCGCAATTTTCCTACTAAGCACAACGGAGATTTTTCCAGCCAGGTAATTGAATTTATCTACAGTAAAATGTATTTTGGTGAATACATCTGCGATATTTTCCTCCGTAGGGACCCGGAATAGTTTGACCTTTCCTTCTCTCACGAGTTGCGCTAGAAGGTGGTACCGAACCTCTATGTGCTTGGTCCTAGCTTCCCCTAGCCCTTTCTCCGATAATAATATCGTTCCTTCGTTATCTTCGAAGAGAGGAGTAGGGCCTTCAAGATTTATTCCGATATCCCGTAAAGTTTGTTGTAATGCAAGGAGTTCTCTGACGCCTCATTTGCTGAAACAGTCTCGGATTCTAATGTAGATTGAGCTATCACGGATTGCAGTTTAGAAAACCACGAAATTGGTGTCCCGTTGAATAGTAACGTATCCGGACCTTGATTTTCGCGAGTTCTTATCCCCCGCAAAATCCGAGTCTACAAATCCGACTATCGGTTGTTCCGCGATAATTCTGTCTACATTAGAGAGAACTTGCACGCTGAACATGTCCAATCCGGGTATTGCGGGTTTCCCAACGATATCATCGATTGCATTGGCCGCTGCGCAAGATTTCAGGTTAGGTTTCCAAGTTTCCGGAGGTTTAGGGACCGAGAAATTAGTTTATAGCAACTTCCGTAAATTTCGATCTCCTCTCCTGAAAAATAGCGCTCGCGGGGTCAGAAGCCACAAGAACATCCTGTGCACCATAGCATAAGACATCTCCGGGTTAGGGACTTGGGACTTAGCTGCTATACTTAAAGGGAATATAAGGAGTGGCCGAGTATGGACAGCCAAAAAGATAAGCATCCCTATCAGGCATCTAAGATCATAGCGTAATAGGCGATGGTCCTTCTTTAGGGGAGCGGGGTTATCAGAAGTGAATGGCGTTTTAGCCGGTATCTCCTTCATATAACCCAACTCCTCTAAGATCAACAACTCATACTTACGCTGATGCAGAGTAATCCCCTTTTCAGTCTGGATGATCTGAATGTTTTTGAATTCGGTGGCTTTGCCTAGGTCCTTGCACCGGAAGCCTCTCTTTTCGAACAACTTCACCATCTTGATGTGCCTTTCTTGTGATGCAGCGTGGCAGCCATCATCGACGTGAAAGGACCAGTTGGGTAGTTTGGGGGCTACTCCCATGCTTTACGAAAGAGGCCCTGTCTAGCGTGAGGGGCTTGAATTCGTGTTCAGTAATGAGCTCCCCAGACAGTACGTTGTACCAAAGACGGCCTGCCTCCGGATGACCGTATAGAGCCTTCTTCAGAAGCCAGACATAGTCTGCCGTCTGAAATTCGGCCGGCGGTTTGACATATATGTCATATGGGAGATTCGCGTGCAGATAAGCGGTCGTGAAATCAATCAGCCATAAGTCTATTCCGAAAAAGGCTGCATAGGCTACCATGAGCAAAATGGTCCTGTGCTGGGCTGTGGGGGTGTAAGTCTTTTTGGGGTTGTACTGAGCGCCTCTTAGGGTTATCAGGGCTTTGTGGAATTCATCCGCAGTACCTTGTTGTTTTACCGTATCTATCCATTTTATAGGAATGATTGGTGTGCCCGACATTTTCGCTTCGCTCACTTTTCGCCAAACAAACGGTTTTAGTTTTTTGAGCTGTTCGAATTCCTTCTGTCTAGCTTGCTTACGGTCTTTTGGTTTTTGTACCACTGGGAATTCTGGGAATTTCTCACTCACGAGACAATACTCCGCCCGATTTTGAATCTCCCGGGCACATACCGCGACATGAGCCCTCGTCCTCTTTCCAGTGGTAATGTTTTCACGTGCAATTTCCGCCTGTTCGTGTGATCTCCATCCCGGTTTATGTGCCGCTCTCTGCCCCTCTACCCTCTCCCTCTCCCCCTCGACAAACGAAAATTCCGAGGTGACCTCAATCCCGGGATCGTTAGTATTGAGGTCCGAATCAGGATTTTTGTTGGTCGACAAGGGTGGTGGTGCGGTTGTGGCTTTTTGCTCACGCGATTCGGATATAGGTTCTGACTGTTGCGGGGCTTTGGCATCTTTGACGATTTCTGTGTCTAATATCTTATCCGTAACGCCGTTGTCAAACAAGACACTATGCGCGGGAAAGCGTTTAGATTTACGGGTAACGGGAGCAGACGGGGCTGTTGCTGTCCCCCGTCGTATCGCCGTCTCCCATTTATCCCCGTAAATTAATCTAGCCCACTGCTCCCCGAAAGCCCTTGCCGGGATTTCCACATACGTTCCGGACAACCGCTGTCTTCCTTTGGGCTTAAGCCCCCTTCTTGCTTCTTTATGCTCATCACTCGGCTGAGCAACTTTGGGACTCGGAGGCTCTAAGGGGGGCGGGCTCGTGCTCACGAACACCGGTGCCTCTTCTGCCTCGCTATCCTCGTCAGTTTTTGTGTCGAGCGACTCATCAGGGGGGATTCCAGAGTGAGGGTCGGAGCGGAAGGGGGATTTCCTACCGGGAGACTTCCT
Source organism: Paulinella micropora (assembly GCA_019918135.1). Lineage (NCBI taxonomy): Eukaryota > Cercozoa > Imbricatea > Euglyphida > Paulinellidae > Paulinella > Paulinella micropora. The sequence continues at coordinate 163,263 of WBZZ01001196.1, forward strand.
CCCCCTGCCGGAATCTCTCATCCTGGGTCCTCCCCTGAAACGGTTCCTTGATCTTCTGGGGTCATTTGTTGCGATAGGGGAGGGGGGGCTGTTGCCAAACAGAGAACATCTCACCCTCAACATCATCTCTTTCGAGAGACTTAGATGCCCCCCTCTTTCCCAGTCTCCAAACGTCAAAGATAACATCACGGACATTACCGAATATTTTCCTCGCAACCGGATCGTATACGCGATAATACTCGTTGTTTCTTTCATACCCGAGAAATAAAACTTTCCTCCCCCTCTCACCTTTCCCCCTCTTTGCGTCTACTTTCATGTACGCCAAACATCCAATAGGGCGCAAATGACGCAAAAGGGGTTTCCTCTTATGAACAACTTCATAAGGAAATTTCACCTTAAAAGGGCCGCGGGCAAGAGGTAAAAGGTTGCCAAAATAAGTGGAAGCTTTCTCCGTCTCAGTCCACATGGACTCAGGAAGATCGGCGTCGCTGAGAACCGCCCTTGCGGGTCCACCGCACGTCTGGTGGTCTCGTTCTATTTTAGCCGACCACCGTCGGAGCCTCAAGGAGGACTGGTTGATTTATATCAATCCAAGTCTGAAACTCCTTGTACTTACCATATTCCTGGTCACAAGTCAAGAATTTCACTTTTCTTCCTGTATGCCGTTCGAAGAAGGCAACGGCCTTAAGGAAGCATGTGAAAAACTCATTCTTATGTCTCAGATAATAGTCTAACTCAAACCCAGATGCAAGACATTTGACGGTGAACTTGTACTTTTTCCCGTCCCACGATAAGGTATTCCACCAACCCTGAGTATCGATTGATATGTGGACCCCAGGGTGGCGTTCTACCGCATGGTGGTTGTCTTTGAAATGGTGCACTCTCTTTATCTTATTCTTTAAGCACCACTCGCATCTCATTACTCGTTCCCTCCACTCTCTCCCCACTATCTTTACTCCCATATAGTTAGCCATTCGCTCCATGGTTTTTACCCCTCTGTGCTTACACATAGGATGAAACACAGTGGCATGTATGTTTTCATGATAGTGAGGACGAACGACAGGACATAAAGCTTTACTACCTAGCGCTTTATCTCCCTTACTCAGCCCTCTCATCTTTCTCATGATCTATCTCAGTAGAGTAGGGTACGTATGTATTAGGTACATCACATCGCCAACCACAAATACACGGTGACAACAAACAGTATACGTCATGCTATGTAGGTGGGTTGGTTTTCTGAGAAAGATGAGAGGTGGGATGTCAAGCTTGTCCCCCCGAGTCCGACGTGACACTGTCATCATCGTCGGGCTTGGGGGTCTCACTTGTGACGGAGGGCGTAGTAGTAGAGGGACCTGTGCGCTCATACCACTCGTTAGGATTGAGAGGTGGGGTGCCCGGGGCATCAAACACCGTCAAGTGGTTTGGGAGTGCTCTCCCTCTAGCCACGATTTGGTCTTCCGTAATAAGAATGGGCTTTCTGAGCACTATCACTTGATTGTTTTGGTGTATGATGGCAAAACCCTTACGAACCCATGCTGAAGTAGCCAATAACCCGTATTTTAGGTGCGGGTTGTAGGTAGTGTGGGCATCAAGGACATTGATTTCTTCCCCATGAGCTCCCAACAGATTCATTAAAACTTTCCCTTTGTACTCGGTTCTAATGCTTCCTTTTGCTATGCGGAATTTCTGTGGAGCCCTCTTAAGACTGACAAACGTAGGTCTACGTTTGTCAGTACTACATTGCTGCTGTCAGTTCTGTGGTCAGAGTTATTGTCCATCAACATGATAGAGCATTCAGAGTGTGGTTTGTCTTGTTCGGGGAATGAAGTGGTGGTGTCTGTGTCTGATGGGCTTTGGGGTTCGTCTTCTTCTGGAGGTGTCACTCCACCCAACACATCCTCAAGATCCTCTACCTCCTTTACCATGTAAGGGAAAGATGAAACGATGCCTCGTGCAAACGGGTTGTTGTGTTTGGTAGCAAGGGTAAGGACGCAATCATGCATGGCGTAATATAATTCTGTATAGAATTCATCATATTCCCCCTCCTGGCTCGTAATCAACCCGTCTGTCACTGTTCTACTCTTAAGCCCCTGATTGAGAGCAGTAACCAAACGTTGTATTTCTTCAATGGGGGGTAGCCCTCCACCTTTTAACACTCGTTTTCCGTCCCTTACCCAAACGTTACTATCCTAAGCTCTACCCGGCTCTCCTTCTTCCATGACCTCAGGGGTCCAAATAAAGGTGATGAAGAAATATTAGATAGTGGTAGTGGTAGTAGTAGTAGTAGTAGTAGTAGTAGTAGTAGTAGTAGTAGTAGTAGTAGTAGTAGGTGTGCGAAGGGATGTAGTTGCGTTGTTGGATTGAGCAGGGTTGATGCTTTCTGTCCACAAAGTGATGTGTGTAAACAAAGTGGCGGGTTCGTAATACATAGCATCATGAGGGGGAAGCAACCCTAGGTTCAGTTTTTCCCTGTACTTGCTCAATATCTCCCCTCTCTTCCTTTCTTGATCAACATGAAGCGAGCAAAAGTCATGGTCTATCAGTCTAGCAGCACACTTCCCACCCTGTATCCCCTTCCTCGCCGCTCCCAGTCTCCACGAACACCTAACTCCTGTATCTGGCACTGTCGCCTCACACTGCTTACTGCTTGTGACATGACAGTCATCTGTACGTACTGGTCTACCATGGAGGTTGAGGGTGGGCCACCTACTTCTCGTAACGTGACTGGGTTGTATTTTTTCACGAGTAATTTTACGTACCCTACCCTTGTACGTCTGAGAGCCCAATTCCCTTCCAAAGGTATGATTTGGTTTAGGGGAGTTGGGTCGCCAGCCATATCAAGGGTGGTCAAAAACTTATTCTCGTGAAGGGGTGGAATAGTTGGGCGAGTGTGTGTGGAGTCGTTTTGTGTAGATGATGCATGTCCTTTCTGCTCTCCTTTACGCACACCACCCTCAACACCTCCTCCCCCTCTACTTCTTGCGCCAGGTGGCTTAGATGCGTGAGATAAAAGTGGCATGGGGGTGTTGTTTGAAGATGGGGGCTTGTCTTCCTCGACATACATACCACTATCATCTTCTCTTACTCTCCCCATAATCATAATGGCCATGTGGTGAATCCCCAACTCACCATCCACTTCTGATTCTTCTTCAGACTCAGAAGGAGATTGGTTAGTTGGGGGTTCATCTTCTTCTTCACTTTCAGAGTGAGAGGGTGAGTTAGAGGAGTCGGATGATTCAGCGTTTAAGCTTATCATTTTCTTCTTTTTAATGAAGTCTGCTGCTTTCAGCTTTCGTCCCTCTCCTCTGCTGCCTTCCTTCTTCTTCTTCTTTGCTCTTTCTTCTTCTTTCTTCTTGCGTCTGTCTGTCTTCTCACTCTGACTGTCCTCTCTCTTCTCCTTCCCACGCAACCTCTCAGAGACTCTAGTTCTCCTTCTTATGGGGCATTTCAAGGGACCGTGTCCGTCCTTGGGACAGTCCTTGAGTTGACACCTGACTAGACAGAAAGCAATCTTATGGTCGGGGGACAGACAGTTCCAACAAATACTGTCCTCCCCCTCACCATAAGCCTGTGATGACTTGCTCTTCTTCTTGCCCTGAGCTATTCCTGCTACTGTGTTGATAGTGATAGGGTCGCTCTTAGAGCTACCAGATCCATAGAGTTTACGCGTTCTAGTTTCTGATACGTTGCTCTGAGCTAGCTGCTCTACTACCTTGATAAATTCAGGCAGCTTGGGCCTTTGAGTAGGTAAGAGAGGACACCAAGTGTTACGATAGTAGGCTTGATAGACAGGTAGGTGTTTTAATGTCTTCATGATCATGCCTGTCTTCATCATCTCTGGTATCACTCCCATCGTCTTCTCCTGTGTTTTGATGGTCGTGAGATAGTCGGCTAGCCAGCTACGCACCTCACTAACCTTCTTGGGGTACGAATTGTATAGCTTTTCCTGGTCCTCTTCAAACCTTATGAGGTCAAGACCTCCATAATGTTTTTTGAGGGCGAGGAAACACTTTACACCGTCCGTATCCCCCATGCCTCATTATAGTCATCACCTTCCTATCGTGAGCACATGATTGAAGTAGGAAAGCATAGAGCAATCTGTTTAGCTTAGCTTCTTTCTCTTTCATGTAATATCTGGCTCGCAATTGTAATGCAAATAGCGGCGACGGTTTACTCCCCCCCGTCAACACTGGTATTTTGGATTTTTGGTCCGTAGGAAAAGCAGTGGCGGGGGCAGA
>WBZZ01001196.1:172500-177500 GCA_019918135.1 Paulinella micropora
GTAACGTTGCAGCAGATCCAGGAGGAACTCAAGGTGCTACGAGCGCAAAATGTTGTAGGAAAAGGGGAGCCTGCTATGGGTCTCTCCTTCCAATGATGCACACACACATGTACATGTACACAAACACACCCACACAGAATGCACGCACACAACACACACACACACACACATGGTACACACACACACACACACGTGCACACACACACACACACAACAGTTCACAACGCACGCACACGCACGCACACACACACACACACACACACACACGTACGTGCACACTCACACACAGACACACACAGACACACACACACACACACACTCACACTGACAATCTCTGTTTCTCTCTCTCTCTCTCTCTCCTCTCTCGACCCTTTCCTTTCTTTCTTTCTTTCTTTCTTTCTTTTGTTTCTTTCTCAGGATGGAAGCTGCAGGATCCGGAAACGGCAAAACAAATAGAATGCCAGAGCAAGGGAGAATTCAACTTGGAGGTGAGGCGTTGTGTGCTCATCAAGAAGATGATGAAGGCTGGCCAAGACTGCAAAAACTACCTGGTAGCCATCGTGGCTAAGATGAAGACAGAAAAACAGGTACATACATATTATAAATTTACATAGAGAGACATATATATAGCTATAGACGAAGAAAAAAAAAAAAAAAAGAGAGAGAGAGAGAGAGAGAAAGAGAGAGAGAGAGAGATAGAGGGAGAGGGAGAGAGAAATTTATACATACATGCACGTACATACGACGTACATACGTATACGTATACATATATCGATATATCATGCACATGTACAGGCCAAGCAGGAACACAAGATGCAGGAGAAGGCACTGAAGCGGGAGAAAAATCTCGAGATGCTCAAACCGTCGGGAGAGCTAATGAGGTATACATAAAACATAAAACATACATACATACATACATACATACATACATACATGCATACATGCAGCATGCATTATTACATGCATACGTACAATGTTATACATGCATACATATGTCTGCTTTGTGATTGTCACCGTTCGAAGGTGGCACTGTTCAAGGAAGCTCTGCAGCTGGAAGGAGATCCAAGCGAGTGGTCCTCGGAGGTCCTCGCTACCAAGTTGGACGCCGGGACTGGCCGACGACTCTGCGAGGAGGCATTCGCCGCAAAGAGAGAGGAGCGGGAGGCGAGATCACTTATGATTTCAGCTAAGGTCTCTTTCTCTTCTCTCCCTTCCTTCCTGTCTTCCCGGTTACTTCTCTCCCCCCCCCCCCCCCCCCCCCCCCCCCCCACGGCCCCCTTTCTCTGGCTGAAAAAATCTTTTACAAAGTCAAAGTTTTTTTTTTTTTTTTTTTTTTTTTTTTTTTTTTTTTCTCCCTCCTGTTAGTGTTATTGCTTTTTTGTGATGATAATTTTTTACTCACATTTTTATTCTCATGCAAGTAATAATGTTAATGTGTGTGACTAGGAGAGCGCCGAAATACTGCGAAGGTTTGGCGCTGGAGCCAGAAAATCTGAGAAGAAAAAAAAAGGTCTATTTCTCATCTTTTTCTCCCGGCCCTTGCCTCCTTTTTCTCTCTCCCCCCCCCCCTTGTCTTTTTTTTATCTTTCTTTCTAAGCATAATTATTATTTTTATGTGTGACTAGGTGCGAGAGCCTTTCCTGGCAACAGTGGAGAAAGTGAAGGCGCAATCGGAAGAGAGCAGGAAACCAAGAGGTCGCATGAAGAAACTCAGCCATCCCTGCATCAAGAAGGTGCTGAAGCCTTTGGCCGCTGCAGTCGCAGGAGCGTATTCCAGTCCTCCGCCCCTTGTGAAGATGGAGTCCAGTGGTTCCAAGAAAAGGGTCTTCATCGATCTCTTGTCAGACTCCGATGACGACCGCAGAGCTCACAAGAAGAAAGCGAAAGTTGAAGGTGTGTCTTCGAAAGAACAAGTCAACGTTGAGGAAGCGGCACCTACCGACGAAGGTCTGTGGACCTGTGAGCGGTGCACATTCAACGAAAATCCTTTTAACTTCCTAGCATGTTCAGTCTGCTTCCATCCGCAAAGCATCGACGAGGAGTTCACGCCCGAATTGGCAACTGCACTTCAACCTGCCTCTATAAAGGTTGAAAAAGAAAAAGGAAAAATATATGCAGAAGAAGAAGAAGAAGAAGAAGAAGAAGAAGAAGAAGAAGAAGAAGAAGAAGAAGAAGAAGAAGAAGAAGAAGAAGAAGAAGAAGAAGAAGAAGAAGGAGAAGGAGAAGGAGGAGGAGAAGAAGGAGGAGGAGAAGAAGGAAAAGAAAAAAAAAGATGCAGAGAAGGGAGACGTTTACTGGAAGTGCATTGGTGGAACCGGTGATTTGCAGGATGGTGAAGAAATAAAATTTTCGGAGCATGTTACTTTGCTTGACACATACTCATACACGGGTGGCACCAAGGAGTTGAACAAATACTTCAATTCCTTGGATTTGCCTGCATTGGGAGGAATGGCTGCATTCCTCATGCAAATTTACGGGCCAAGTTGGTCTTCTGTCCCAGCGGGAATGGGCAAGGTTGTTGGCGTAAAACCAACCATATTGCAGCGTAATGTAAAAGCAGACAGCAAAATCGTATGGCATGTTTACGGTGTGTTGTCTCCCCGTGAAAAAAAATTCGGAACAGGCTCTGATGCTGCAAGGGAGTGGGTGAAGAGTACGTTTGCGCCATCATGGGTACTGAAAATGCCCAGATCTGCAAATACCAACCTTCCATACGAAAAGATTGCAGACAAAAACGATGACGATAGATACATACCTTACATTGTGGAGGTAGACGCAGAGGATTGTCTGATGGATACTTTTTATTTGGAACATGGCAGGATCTCGCTTGCAGATCAAGAGCAGCTTGTGAAACAAATTTCTGACGCTGATGAGTGAAATTGAATTGAGAGAAGACAAATAGATGGCAGGATCTCGCTTGAAGATCAAGAACAGCTTCTGAAACAAATTGCTGACGCATTAATGCTGCTGATGATTGAATTGAGAGGAGAGAGAGAGAGAGAGAGAAAGATAAACTGTATATATATATTAAGTACAAAAGGTATATTATTAAATAATATCATTGTTATTTATATCAATCAAGTTCAATATCAATATTAATATTAAGCTTAAAATTACTAAGTTAATATTAATAATATTGAAGTTAATATCATTGCGAAATTGTTCCGCAATTCAGCAGGGCACTGTCAGTAATCATGATTAATATTAATATTAATATTAATATATTAATACTGTCACAAAAAATGAACTCCGATTGCGCCGCCTACCTTTTATTAATAAAAAACCCAAAAACTAAATTTTCACTAAAACTGAAAATTTCACCAAAAATGAAATTTTAATGCAAAATTTGGATTTCAACCAAAAACCAAAATCCTATTTTTTTTGTTGTCTTGAATGTCAACAGCAATAATAAAAAAGAAAAAAATTTATATTGTTTGTGTGTTAACTTGAATGTCGCTAATATAAATGTGAATCAGAATTTGTGAAAATTTTACTCAAGATTATAGCTCAGAATTTCTGTCAATTCATGAATCATATATTATGTATATCAGAATTGCTGACAATTCAGTTTATTATCCATCATGACAGGGCGTTCAGTAATTCCGATCATATAGAGCTGATTCCGACGATTCCGGTACCATGCCACATGTATAAATCACGAACGCGCCAATAAGGACGAGGTGACAGTCTTGAGCAGCGAATTACAAAATACGCGAATTATAAAAACCAAAACCTTAATAATGCCGAGTGACAACAAAAAAGGTAATATCATTATCACAGGATGGGCCGGCACACGGGGTAATTACTTTAAAAAAACTATAAACGTTAAATATTTCTTTCAATTTGAAAGTAAATGATTCAGTTCAAGCTGCGGAGAGGGGTAGAGGCAGTTAAGTTGACGAGTTGAAGTGTTGTATAGAGTTCATTGGAGTTTCAACAAGGCAAAGGCGAACTCGAGCTCAACTGGCAATTGGGTAATTTGTAGAGTCTCCCTCAAGATAAGCCTGAACTCCTTCAGATCCTTTTTGAGATAATCGCGTAATTGAAGAAGACACTTGCCGTTGAACCCTTCAAACTTTCCAGCAGGGACGCTAGGCACCTCCTTAGAAAGCCAATCTAGTACTTTAGCTTCGTTCCAATCTTGAATTGAAGTCACAGCAGCAGTAATGGCAGTGCTTGGGGAGTCTGAGACAGTCTGATTAATTGCATCGCTCTGCTTTAGCATAGGAAGAATTTGGGCCTGCCAGTCGTCAACATGGTAATACAGCTGCCCACCCATGACAAAGCCCAACCAGCCCCGAGCGTTGAAAGTCTTATCCATCTTGATAAAGATCACATTCTTTTTTAACTCCCTCGCGTACATTCCTTCTGCTTTGCAGTTCTGTGAGTTTTGATAGCCTTCACTGATGCATGCAAGAACAGTGTGAGCGTTTTCGATCGCGTATGCCATGCAATCAATGATGTTGCCTTTCATCTCTTGTTCATCGTACCACGTTTTGACGCGGTTATCGTCCAGGACCTTCTTCAGTTTTCTCACTTGTTCCTGCTGTGCCCAACAATAGGATATCATAACGTGTTTCTCTTCAACCTGACTAGTGAACTTGTCGCGTGTGGGCGACAGGTATTGCGTCGCATGATCTTTGAGGAACTTGATGACACTGAGCCGGAGTTCGCCCTCACGGTCGTGGCTTCGCTTCGCAATGAGTTTCAAGCAGTCCTCGACAGTCGCTGGAGTGAGCTTGGAATTGAATCGAATCAGCAGCAGTTTTACAATGGAGCTGTCGGCATAAATGCAAGCACTATGAAACACGTTCTTCACATCTGGCTCAAATGAGAAAGATCGTTCAAAGGTAACATCGAACCCTTTGAGCAGGTAAAAACTTACCGCATCTTGGTTCAGGTTCAGCATTGCGTAGTCCAGCACGTTGCATCCTGTCTGCTCATCTGTGAACACCGGATTAGCCCCTTGCTCCAGCAAAAACTGTAGAGACTCAAACGCA
>WBZZ01001196.1:185000-214016 GCA_019918135.1 Paulinella micropora
TTCGACTCCACCCTTTTGCGGGTCTGAGTCCCCGCCGCACTTTTGCGGTCGGTGGCCCGCTTGTTCTCCAGCTCAGCCTCCTCCTTCTCCGCAATTGTTGCCCTGTAGGCATCCCGTTCCGAGATATCCTCCTGACGGATTGGTGGGACCTCTTTAAAGTCAGCCTCCATCCGTTTGAGTGCTTGATCAACGGACTCATCTTCAAGTAGGAAGGGATCATACTTAATCAGCCTTCGTACATTGACTATTTGAACTTTTCCTCTGCCCCTGATTTTATAGTTCAAAGGCCCCATCTGTTCCATGATCTGGTATGGTCCTTTCCAGTGGATGAACAGCTTCGAGCTGACTCCCTGAGGAACCTGAGGATGATACAGTAGTACAATATCCCCGACCTGAAATCTGACTTGATCCAGGTGTGCCTGCCTGACACCTTCAGCATCAGTCTTCCTGCGCTCCGCCTCCCTATGCGCCTGTACTATTTGCTCCGCCTCCATCTTCGCCCGAAGTCTCACCCCAAACAGCTCATCCTGATCTGCCCATGAATCTTTTGGGTGCAGCAGTGAGGCTGGGATGGCGGGCTCACGCCCATATACCAATTGGTATGGCGAGACTGGACCTTTTGAACCACCTAACGCTGTAGAGGGTAGGCAATTCATAGCAAAGGCAAACGAGGATGCTGCCTCCACCCATGCCTTTTGGTTCTTCTTCTTCATACAATACATCTTCAGCGCTGCCTTGAGGGGTCTATGCACCCGCTCTATCTTGCCGTTCGCTCTGAGGTTATAGGCGGTGACATATTGCCATTTCATGCCGTAATATGCAGATAGCTTGTCGATGACTTCATTATTAAAGTCAGAGCCTCGATCTGAGCATATTTTTCTCGGCACCCCAATCTGTGAAATCATCCAGTCAATCAACGTCTTGGCTGTTGTTTCGCCCGACTGGGACCACCCATACATAGTTGGTGGCTCTGTCTATGGCCGTTAGAAGGTATCTGTAACCTTCCGTCGTGACCGGGAAAGGTCCTACATAATCAGTGTGTAAGAACTCGAACATTCCTAAGTGTAAAGGAAAAGTCCCGATCAGGCCAAAATTCGCCTTCAATGGTGTTTTGGATGTCTTGCATGGGATGCATGCATTGACCTGTTCATCAATATTCTCCTTCATCTTCTTCCACCAGAATCGTCTCGAAATGAACATATGCGTTCTTTGTCGGCCCGGGTGCGCCAGTAGTGGGCAGTTATGCGCAGCGACAAAAATGATGTGTCTGAGTTTCTCAGGAACCCAGAGAGTCCATTTGTCTGGTTGTGATGCATAGCGCCCGTGTTGGCCTTTGTACCACAAGAGACCGTCTCTCCACCCCATCTCCTTCTGTTGCTCCTTAATCTCCTTCGTCATTTTCAGCTCGTTCGGGTTCTTGTATAGCTGCATTAGCTCTTTGAACTCCAGATCGAGAGCCTGTTGCTGTCTCCATGCAGTGGGTGAGGCTATGTGGATAGTCCCATCCTCTAGCTGCACTCCTATCCTCTCAGGGATTTCGTCTAACTCCTCCTTGTTCTCCTGCGGGGGTTCCGCATATGCTTCTTGCTTAATCTCTTCTTGTTTTATCTCCGCCTTCATATTCTCATATGCTTCATAGGACCACTCAGCATCCTCGAGGACATGTGCTGTACAACATATCCCATGATCCGGACCTTGCGGGCTATGACGTAGACCCGATCGGTTATATCGGACCCCTCTCGCCATCTGCATCGACTCGATATGATGCACTTCGTATGTGCAGTCTGGGGATAGATCCTCCATTTCTGCTGATGATACGAGAGCTGCCACTTCTGAGTGAAACTCTAGCCTGGAGAGGCTGTCAGCGACAACATTTCGCTTGCCGGGTAGATGGACCATTGTAAAATTGAAACATGACAAGAATGCCTGCCATCTCGCTAGACGGCCAGTCTGTTCATGATTCATCAGCCATAGTAAATTCTGGTGATCAGTCCTTACTATAAACTGAGGTCCACCCCATAAATACTCTCTCAACCGTTTGAGGGCCCAGACCACCGCCAGTGCCTCTCTCTGTCTCGTACAATAGTTTCGCTCCGCCGAGCACAACTTTCTACTTATAAACATGATCGGGCGCAACTTTTTCTCCTCATCTTCCTGTTGTAAGACTGCGCCGATCGCGAACTTTGATGCGTCTGTGTCGACTACGAATTGCTTCGAAAAGTCGGGCATCATCAGCACGAGTCCGCCATCCTTCGGATCTTTGTAGATGAGATCTTTGAGCGTGTTGTACGCTTCTAAGGCTTCATCATCCCACTTCTCAAAATCACCGAAGTCGATCATTCTCTCCAACTTAGCCCGAGTTGCACCCCAATTGGGTATGAATTGGCTGTAATATTGCGCCATCGCAAGAAATGAGTGCAGCTCTGTGCGATTTTTCGGCCTCTGCCGGCTCATGATCTCCTCCCTCTTCTCTTTGGATATCGAGACTCTATTGTAAGAGATTTCGTACCCCAAATATGTCACGCTTGTCTTTGCGAGTTGACATTTCTTCAAATTACATTTCAGGCCAAATAGTTTGATACGCCTGAAAATGTCTGTTAGATGGTCGATGTGCTCTTCCATCGTATTGGAGTACACGACAATGTCATCGATGTAACAATATGCGTACTCTCCCGCCTTCTGTCCTCTTCTCCTCATGAAACCTCCCTCTGTCTGGTCATCATATTTGCTACTCAGCATGCTTTGCATCGCTTTCTGAAAGAGTCCCGGGGCCTGTTTGAGTCCCATCGGAAGTACTTTCCACTGATATATCTCCATTCCTACTACAAATGCAGTCAGCCATCTGGACTTTTCATCCAGTGGAATTTGCCAGAAGCCATTTTTCAGATCAATGACTGAGTATAGCTTGGCGTTCCGCAATACTCGCCTTCCTTCTTCAAGAGTAGGTAATGGATTTCGTTCCTCCTCTGAAAATTTATTGACGCGGGCATAGTTAACCGTTAAGCGCCATTCTCCTCCCGGTTTAGGCACCAGTCTCGGTTGGGAAACTATTGGAGATGTCGATCTCTCAATGAAATCCTCATCGAGTAACTGCCGTGCTTGTTCTTCTGCGATCTTTGCTTCATGTATACTCAGATTTGCCCGTCGTGGCGCCGGGGAAGTCTCAGCACCTGGTATTTTACAAATAACCGCAGTGAAGTCTTCCGGCTTGACACCTCCCGCTTGAGGGGGGTCAAAAATCATTTTGTTCGCCTTCAATCTCTCTTTCGAAACCTCTTTCTCCTTCTCCGTACCTGCTCCTCCTGCCAATTTCTCGTCTATCGCCGCCTTAAACTCCTCCTCTGACATTCTCTTTTGATGCTTGAGGGGTGCTCTGTCCTCCTCCAAGCCCAACTCTTCTTCTGATATATCGTCCATTCCCGTTTTTTCATATGTGGCAGTGTCTGGTTCGTCGTCCTCCGCCAGACCTACCAACATATCTATTAATCTCGCATATTGCAACGGAGCTTTTCGGGTGTAGAAACCATCGAAGCATGTGAATGCTTGAGGAATCAATTTCAACTTGTCCTGGTCTCTGAGCTTCCGCTTGTATGCACTGCTCTGCTCACGAGTCCCGAGACGACAAGCCACCACTAAGTGTTGCTTCCGTGAGGGCACCGGTATCGGATGATCAATAAGCCGGTCCCGTATCTCCTGCGCCCATATCGCCTTCTCATTGTACGGGAGTATGACCGTATATGGTTTATTATTTTCAAAAAGAGTGCGCAGGCACTTTTTCACTTCTGAATACTAAGATGTATATGTCCCAAAACCAGAAAAATGCTGGTTTTGAGATTTTGAGTTTTTGCATTCCACAGACATTTACAAATTACACAAAGTTGGAGAAATACGTTTGATGATAATAAAAAACGATTTATCTATTTATCTGTGCAAGAAATAATACTCAAGCTAAGAAATTTGATATTTTTTTGTTTCGAAAAACAAAATTAAGTGGTTTTCTCCTAGTTGGTTTGTAGCCTACAAGTAAAAGTATTAAGAAATATTTTGTATAAGTAATCAAAAACACTCAAGGTTACTATGTATATACTTGGATAGCTTTAACATGCTTTGTGGTAAAAGATAGGTGATGCACTCAGGGAACCCTTTCCTCTGACATCTTTTCCTAGACCGGCCGGCCCCGACACCCACCACAAAACATGATTGAGTTCCCGGGATTTTTTCTAAAAAATGGTGAAAAAACTACAAAAATTAAGCCACCTTTGTGTAAAAGGCATTTATTGCTTTCAAAAAAATCATTGTCAATTATCAAAGATCAAGACCTATAGAAGGGTCGACAAAAAAAAATACTTGTATCTTTTTTTTACCTTGTAAATTTTCATTTTCTGACCATTTTGCTGTTAACAAAATTAGAATTCAAATTCAAAAGTTAAAATGACAATCATTCTTGATAGCTACAATTCAACACTCCAGCTTTCTAACAAAAAAAACGGAATGAAAAAATGTTAAAAACTCATTACGTAAAAAGTGCCTTAATTTTACCAACGCTTTAAATGCCCTAAAAAACATATGCTGCAGATTCAGAAAGATCACAGTCTATATTACTGCCGACGAAACTATTGTGGACATCACCCCCCGAATTATCCGGTAAAAAACTTATTTATAGATTTCGTCTGGCCGGACACGTCTGAAAATGCCAATTTTATCCTGGTCTTTTGGCGGCTTTTTGTCTTTGCGTCACTGAGCTAATATAACGAGACATAATTCTCATTTTTTGAGGACTGTGTTTGGTTATATTACCGACTTACTCTTTCATTGAGCTATCGTTGGGGATAGTACATTTGGAGTCCATAGCTAAAGGCTGATTTCTTTTCTGATCTGTCGTACAGACATCAGATAAGCACAAATTTATTTTTCGCTGATCTGTCGCACAGACATCAGACGAAAACAAACACTCCTACTCATCCTCAAACAAAAACTTACAAACAAGCAATCAATTTGTCACAAGCTGGCATAACCTTTAGCCCTTGTGCATATTTGGCTTCTGTGTGCTCTTATACAAGACACCGGACCACACCTACTCCACTCCCTCTTGCTGCTTGCATAAAGCCAAGTAGGACAAGTGCGAAACAAACATCAGACAAACACACAGACAGAGGAAAAACGAGCAAAGCACTCCCACTCTCTGTTCTGAACCATTTTCCTTGCATTTTCTCTGCAGAAACCAGAGGAGATTACACTGGCATCTCTCACACAAGAGCAAGACAAATATCGAAGCACTGTCCGACGACAGACTGACTTCTACAAAACAGCTCTTTTGACCAAACTATCGTTATCTCTATGTAGGGCCTGACGCCCCATAACTATTTCAACAGAGAAAAGGAAGAAGGAGAAGAAGGTTGCATAGAGTGATAAGAATAACAGAGGAAAAAAAAGAAAAAAAAAAAAGCAGACGTGACTCTCATAACATAAGATGGAAGACGAGAATGAGCAGGCTGGTGTGACACCAACTGATTATGGTCCTAGTGAGGGAGGAGAGGAGCAGGAGACTCAGTACTCAGAAGAGAGGGGGGATAGAGACGGAGAGGAGAGAGAGGAGTATACGCAGACAGCCGATGTAGAGTCGACAGGGGGGGGGGGGGGGGGGGTAATGCACAAGAAGCGAGTGCAGGTCAGACTGGAGGATCTCCATTGACAGAGGCAGAGAGAGAGATGGAGGATGTTGGCCAGAATATCCCAAATACATGGGAACAGTTGGCTACATATGATGATGAAGAGTCCTTCTTCCTTAACTACCCAACCTATTATAAAACACACTTCTACATTCCTTACGAGAAAAGGAATAGACCAGGACAAGGTCAAAGCAACCTCCTGATCGAAATTCCCGGCCTTGCGAAGCCTCTCTTCAACAAAGTGAGGTTTGAGCACGAAAGAGTGCCATTGCAGGATATCAAGTATGGCGACACTCTTACACTGTGCGACATATACGACATATCTGCAACACTCTACGCTGCTGTGCTCGTTGCGGAATTTTATGAACGCACAAACATACAGTGGAAAAATAAACGCACAACTGCAGCATGGCTGTCTGTCTGTGGTGTCCCCACTGATATCAAGAATCTAGAAAGAAAGTTCGAAGGTAGAAACCAAAGTGGCATTGAGTTTGCCCTTGAGGCTTTTGTAACTGCCTTCACACGGGCTTACAACGAAATGTACAAAGCACTGAAAGCAACACAAGGCAACATCCTGTTTACGAGGAGGTTGACCAGTCTTGTCAGGTGCTTGAACGCCTCACACAACTCCATAAGGGCCTCTTTGAGGGGAAGGAGCAAAAACCAACATGGAAACAATGGGCCACACGAAGAATCACACTCTCATTAAAGGCCCTCTCACAACAATCCCAAATAATAACAGAGCTGATAAGTCTTCCATGAGAGAAAAGGCACACTTCCTCTCTAGTGCCACAGGGCTTGCACAGTTCGTGACTCATCTAGCACGACAGGTGAAAGAAGAAGAGACGAGACAGAAAGAGGAGAAGGAGCAGAAGGAGAAGATAGCTGTGGCAATGGCAGTAGCACGGGTGGCTCCACAGCCAACGGCTCCACCTACCACATCTAACCCAGCTCCCAAGAAGGCAGGAGGAGGACCCTCAGGAGGAGGACCCCAAGGGGGAGGGACAGTTATTAACTTGACTGACTCCCAGAAGAAAAAGCAGGCGCTGCAGGCAGCCCTAGCTAAAATCAAAATTGGGGGAGGGGGCCTTAAGCTCTATGCTATCACTGCCAATGAGGCTGACACAGAGAAGACCCTCATGACTAAGCTCAATGAGATGGACAGATGCTTCCAGCAAAACCAGTGTGAGGTGGAGCAGGAATATGAAGTCCTAGAACATCTCTGTGATCGATCCCTCCTTGGAGCTGGTTTTGATCGTATAACTTACGAGAAGTACAGAGGAGAGGAGGAGCTAGCAAGGAAAGGTGGACATGCAGAGATGAGTTGTACTCTGGCCATTGCTGCCCTCATTCGATACTTTAAGGCAAGTGGATACCAACACTTGTGCACTGGCACATTGATTGGGTTTGAAATTTTCGACTTAGTATCGGAGCAGTTGCAGTCTGTCACTCAGCTTGCACCTGTCTTAACAAATGTGGGCACCCAGTACACTCTCTTTTATAACCACAAAGCCATACTCCTATATTTCCTCAGTGCTTTGCACGTCTACAACAAAAATAAGCTCACACTGCTCATGCAAGACTGCAAAACCTTCGACAAGGTAAAGCACTTGAACTTTTTGGAGATGAGCGTCTTTGAGGCCACGACTAGGGCCGTGAGCCCAAAAATGTTGTGGACCGAAGTAATGATCGCTTGTCAGAGGCTCGACAGCCAGACAGCATCCTTGATCGGTTCTGCATCGGCTTCTGCCAACCGCAAGCCGCACATACGCAACGATCTCTAGGAAAGCGACCAAGAGAGAACAGTCGTGAAGCTAACACACCTTGTATTCGTTGGTGGGCACGGGCACAATGCTTCAAACACACAAATAAGAAATGCCCGTACAACCACGATGTCGAGGACACCCGCATCCGAAACACACTCCTCAAGAACGTACGGTCGGACGAAACCAACACCGTCGCCGTTTTGCGCCGACTGCGCAAGGATCAGGGGTGGAAATTACAGGATGTCGCGGACCATGACCACGAACTAGCTGACGCGATCAATTCTCTTTTCGCTAGAGATGATCAGAAGACGGCAGCCATAGAAGCCGCAAGTAGAAGAAGAGGTGGAACACGAGGAAGAGGAGGAGGGAGAGGAATCAATCGAGGAGGAGGAGCCCCTTTCGCACGAGGCACATACACTCGCGGGGGGGAGAGAGGATTTGTGAGAAGAGCAGGAGGAAGAGGTGTATTTCAAGGTAGAGGAGGAGGAAGATGGGTTGGCCGAGGTGGATACGGCAGCGCAGAGCGCCCGTACCACAGAGATGGGGGCTGGGCAGACGGCTCGAGCTCAAGCTCGAGTTCCTCAGCACCACAGGCCTATGCGACATCAGGCGCAACCACTACCGACACTGATGCCGACTCAGGTAACAGATTTGAGGTAGTCCAATGACTAGAGAAGGAGGGAGAAAACAGAACAACATGCATTGCACGATACACCGTTGTGCAGGTCCCAACCAAGGGTACCAGTGAGTCTAAGAGCCCACAGCAGGCCACAGACCAACTCAAAGGTAGTACAATACCAGTACACCCATCACGACAACAAACAGTGCATGCTGCTAATAGGCAGGCGAGTAAAGCGCTGGCAAAGAGAAAGCAGGCGGGCCTGTCGCAGCCACAGCCGAAGAAAGTAAGAATAGAACCGGCAGTTAATCTTATCAACTTGCCGAGACAGACAATAGACAAGGAGGATGGAGGACATCAACCTCTCCTCACGGTCTCAAACAGAGAAAGCAAGGACAATCATCCTTCGCCTGTGAACAATACCCAAAAAGACATTACAAAAACGGCGGAAAGGGAGGAGGAGGCGAACCTCGAGAAAAGGATACAGATTTTAGAACACAAGCTCCTTGTATTGGCCTTAAAAAGTCACCGGCCAGACGCTTTATGCTATACGAACCTTTTTTTGTGAAACATTAAATACCTTTATAAACGTTGGTAATGATACTATGGCGAATATTAATATTGTCGGCCGGAAATTTACTACGAAACACCATGCGTGGTTAGAAACTAATATGAAAAAATCATCTGGCAGCTTGAAAGGAGTTAGTAGTCGCACGAATATAACGGGCATCATCACTTTAAATTTTAAATTGAAATCCGGACGAGTATATCGAGTGGACTTATACGTTGTCCCCGAATACCACGGATCTGTTCTTTTGTCTCACGACCAACTGGCGACAATGAAGGTAGTGATTGATTGCGCCGCCAAAAGAGTCATATACGGCGTAGAGCCAGGAGAAGAATATACTGTCGACTCTCTCCATGCTATTGACTCATACGAGGCCCTACACCTAGGGGTAGCATCGGAAGGGAAACAGGTGGCCATTACACACGCATATGAGGCATATATGCCAACGGACGCGGTGTCTAAAGATGGTTCAAACCTGTCAGACAAGAGAGAGGTGGAGGTCTATACGGCTACAGTCTCTACACAATGGGATAAAAAGTCGATAGACGATCTCATTGAAAAGACGAAAGAGGAGATTATATGCATGGGAAAAAGGTGCCCATCGTTGGCGAGATTTGAAGAAGGAGCAGGGGCCGATGTATATATTACCAACGGGTATTGCTTTCACGTAAAGGTGGAAGAGAAGGACAGACAGGAGTTTATACCGAGGAGAAGGGGACGACTCCCTGATATCCCGGCAGAAGATATTAAAAGCTTAGATGATAGGTGTAGAATAGATAAGTATGTGACGGGGAAAGAGATAGTGCTAGTGTGTAGGGTGCCCAAGATCAGAAAGGAAGAGAAGGTGTCCAAGCAGACTAGGAGACAGAGAAAGCAGAGGTGTGGGGCTGTGGTAGGGGAGGTTAGGCGAATGTTAGGTGAGGAGCATAGGTTGACAGAAGCAGAGGTGAATGATTATGATGAAATGGTGAAAGAAATATATAAAAACTATGCTGCCCTGCCTGACGAGAAAGAGATAGCAGATATAGCATACCAGGCACTCCTGCATATGGATTGCAATGTCATGTCGGATAAGCAAGTTCGGACTTTGTTGCGAGCAGTCCAGCATCCATTTCTGTCTGGCCAGAAGGTCAGCTTTGCGTTTTTGTTGTGTTCTCGTCATAGCAATTTGTGTATTGTAGTTGGCGGAAAAGAAAAACGAGCTGACTGAGGAAGTAAATTTAAAGTACGATCTCAAAGTGTCAGCAGACGGTTTATCTGCCAGTGCAAGTGTCTACACGATTCTCACTGAATTGGAGGCCAAGTGGTTGAAGAATGGGGGAGGGGAAGCCGATACTCTCATGATACCAATGGGGGGGGGGGGGATGGAAGAAAAACTGGGGCAACGCTGAATTCAGTACTGTGGGCAGTCAAGGTTTTTGCAGTTGATGCTGAAAAGAAATTGGTGCAGGGATTTCTGCACCCTACCAGTCAAGAGGGCATCTTCCCTGTCCTCATTTCTAGGTGCGGGGAAGAGCTGGAGGAGCTCAAACAGTCCGCAGGTAACATAACGTGGGGGCATAAGGAGGGGACAGAACTGTTAAGGCAGTAAGAGCGGTTGTTGCGCTAATTTTTTTGAGGTTAGTGTAGGGGCAGTTCATGATTGATCTGCCCCCACGTTAACGTCAAACCTCTTTTTTTTTTTTTTTTTTTTTTTTTTTTTTTTTTTTTTTTTTTTTTTTTTTTTTTTTTTTTTTTTTTTGCTTCTCGCTTACTAGGAAATCCATGAGGAAGCGAACTAATGTTGTCCGCTTCCACATAGATTTTCCCAAATCTTTCTCTTTCTTTCTCTCTCTCTCTCTCTTTCCTTTAAGTTATTAACAATAAAACACTCTCCTTTTAAGTTATTCGTAATATACTGTGAATAAATTTGTCACTTAGTTTGTGACTTTATTACTAATTGACTTAGTTTTATTTATTAATACTATTGATATAAATTTTTTTAATAACTTTTAGGTGAGCTTTTAGCTTACCTGGAGCAACTTGAACAAAATGGATGGACATCCCCGGACACCGGCCGTCATTACAAGGTTAAACTTTTTGTCACAGGTGATATGAAGTGGCTGCTTTCATGCACCGGGCATAAAGCATACTCTTCCGATAACTCTTGTTTTTTATGCACATGTCATTCAGACGATAGAGCAGATTTAGAGGTAGAGTGGGGTGTGACTAGAAAGAGCACGGATGATGCATCACAACCCGGAAAAAAACATGCACAATCAATATTTCATTTTGTCCCACTTGAAAGACACATCCCCGACTTGCTGCATGATGTTGCGTGTGTGCGGTCGCATGACCGATTACATAATACGAGAGATTTTGACAGGAAAGCCTCGTGTCCCTTAGAGCCTGGACATTCCGCCTGATTCCCCGTACGCGTCCCTTGACGCAAGACTCACGCAGTTTAAAGCTGAACTTACAGGTACAACCGGTAGGAATGGAAAGGCAATTTCCGGTTTTAAATGTCGGTACAATGATGACAAAAAAGACCATGAATGGACAGGTCTTGATCGCGGGGTAGCGCTGCGACGTTTTATGACGGAAATTTACGAAGACAATTTGAATTTTGAAAATATTTTCTGCCGCCGGGCCGCTGGAAAAATATTAAGACTTTTTGCGCGGGCTGGTGGACTCAACTTTGCAAAATCAACCATGTGCCTCGTATTCTCACGCATGCGGAAGCGGATTTGCGGCAAAAACAAACTCGTTCTTTGTTTCTTGAACTCACTTCCATGAAATATCAAGGTCCCCCTCATCCTTTCATCGAGGATGGGACTTGGTATTTGAAGTCACCGGGTAGAGGCGGTGAACCAAACGATATCGTTTGCTGGCGGGAGGATGGGAAGGAAGTGAGGAGAGGTGAGAATGGGCCCGTTATGCGCAGGAAGGATGTATATCCTTACAGTACTTTCAATCCGGACTTCATTACTCCATACGTGCATCTCAAGTTACCGTTAATCATATCGCATTTTTTTTGAAGGCTCACGGAACTATTTACTGGTTTTCTTGCCAGTCGCTAGAGCTAGTGAACAACATGCATTCACAGCTTTTTTTCAAGCGTAACACTCGTCGCGATACGTGGATGTTAGAGCTTTTACAGGCTAACTATCGCGTCAAAGAGCTCCAGTTCAGGGTACAAGAAAAAGGACTACAAGTTCTGTTCCTCAATTTGTGCTAATTACTATGTGTACAAAAAACCTTTTCAGAAACATGAAGAAGAGTGCCGCGCTGCAGCAGAGGTTGACTTAGACCTTCTCATCGGCCTAAGCAAGGAGAGGATGTGGGCGGATGAGGATTTTTTTTTATTAATAAATTTTTTCAAGTATTAATACAATTTCATTATTATTAATATTAAACCGGCCTCCGTGTATACAAGTTAATTAGTTATAATAAAACATTTTATTAATATATAATAATTCCTAGCCACTAAACAAAAAAATGTCTTAGTGTTAACAATTGATTTTGCAGTTGATGCTGAAACCAGCGAGACCTAAACAAAAAAACAAAAAAAAAAAAAAAAAAAAAAAAAAAAAAAAAAGGAAGACAAGCTTCTCACGGGCTGGCGGACCCTAGCGCTGCACGCAGCGCCAAGGTGCCAGCCCGAATGCGTGGAAGAGTACGGGCCGGGGCGGGCGCACTGGAACTCAGGCCGCTTGAGCTGGAGGCCGCGGGGGCGGGGGGGGGGGGGTGGGGGGGGAAGCTTGAGCTTGAGGCCGCTGCGTTGCGGGGGCGGCGGCGGGCAGCCTAAGAAGAAGAAGCAAGAAGAAGAAGAAGAAGAAAGAAGAAGAAGAAGAAGAAGAAGAAGAAGAAGAAAAAGAAGAAGAGAGAGAAGAAGAGAAGAAGAAGAAGAAGAAGAAGAAGAAGAAGAAGAAGAAAGAAGAAGAAGAAAATGTTTGAAAAAAAAAGGGGGGGGGGTGGACCTGTGGATCGGACCACTCTACCACTAGCACTATACTGCTGCGCCATAATTTTCCATTGTTTGCTTTTTTTGCGCCCCTAGACAGGGGTCGCCCGCGACGCTTGGTGGCAACAGTGGGGTGCGCCACTTGCCATGCATGCCGACAACCCGAGCAGAGATGTGCACACGTAGCTGGTGGGGTGGGTGCAGGCGGGGCGGACGGGGCTGCAGGCTCAACCTGTGTGTGTACGTTGATATGTATGTATGCATGCATGTATGTATGTATGAATGCATGGATGACCTGCTGGGGTGCCTCGTCTTCGTCGGCGTCGACCGCCACATCGATCTGCTGTGGTGGTCGAGCACTAGGCGGGGTGTCCAGGGCTCTTCCTCCTCCCCCTCCCCCTCCCCCCCCCCCCCCCTCCCTCTTGTCCTCCGCCCCCTTTTCCTTGCTACGTCTATCCATGCCTTCATATTTTTTTTCTCCCTCTCTACCTCCTCGTCGTACACATTGAAAATGATGCCTGGCGGCGGCTCAAGCACAACCCCCCCCCCCCCCCCCACCTTCACCTCCCTCACTTGCCCCGCTATTCTCCACGCTATTCTCCCACTTAAGGTGAGCTTACATTTTTCCACCATCACCTCACCCTGCCTAACCCGAGCCTCAAACTGCTTCAAGCGAGCCTGCACATGCTCCTTGAGCCTCAAACCCCCGTTTCTGCTTTGGTAGCAGTCCTGTGGGGAGAGGAACTGAAGAGCGCGGCCCATGGGGATGGGGCCGGCTGTTATCATCCTCTCCCGTCTGACACCTGGAATGGCCGGACCAAACAAAATGTCATAGGGCTTGGTTGAGCGGATGTAGGAGTTGTGGAATGGCTTTCGCCAATCGGTGCCACCGTCGGTGTTGAGCAGGAACCAGCCCTTCTCGCCGTCGCGGCCAGAGGGCAGGCGCAGCACGATGCGCCACCAGGGCCCCTCTGTCCCCTGCTCTTGTTCGTTTTACAAGGTGGGGGGGGGGGGGGGGTGTCAAGAGGGAGGAGAGAGAGAGAGAGGGAGGGAGGGAGAGAGAGAGAGAGAGAGAGAGAGACAGAGAGAGAGAGAGAAGGAGGTGACCCAAAAAAAGATAACCACCTTGTGGTACCCCGGCCTAACCGGGGTACGTTGATGACGGAGTGTTGAAGCGCCAGCACCCGACAGTGACGCACCCAACGGAAAGTAGCCACCAAGTAAAACTTCTGGGGTTGCTCCTAAAAGAAGAAGAAAAAGAAGAAGAAGAAGAAGAAGAAGAAGAAGAAGAAGAAGAAGAAGAAGAAGAAGAAGAAGAAGAAGAATGGAAAAAAAAGAAGGGGGGGGGGGGACCTCCTCAGCCTCCGTATCTTTTCTTTTTTTGACGACGTGGTCTTTATCTTTCAGGATGGTCGCCACCTTCCGCAGTTCTGACTTGTACGCGGTGAGGACGCTCACGTCCATCTCTACACTAGGTGGCTGTCCGGTAATGGCCGCCGCGATGTTGTGCAAGTCCGGGAACCCGACCACCATATTATTAACCCGGAAGGCCAGTGAAGGTTCGTCACTCACCGTGTCATGCACGATGATCGCGCCCGTGCCCTCAAAGAGGGCACGGACGGTACTGGGGGGATGGTCGAAATCGGACCTGACCTCAAAGCCAAGATTGCTTTTCGCACCCCGCCGGAGAGTAATGGCGGATAGGACTTGCTGGCCTAGGGCACGACGTGCCAGGGCTACTTGGGGTTTGCCGGGGGAGCAAAAACACGTCTTGGTAGCTACTAAATATGCTTTTGGGCCTAATGCCAGGTCTGGGGGGGGCTGCCACGTTGTGGGGGGAGATCACCCTACGTTCGGCGCGGAGGGGGGGGGGGGGGGGGGGGGGGCGGGACCCCCCCACCCCAACGTGCTGGGGCCAGGCAGCATAGACCACGCGGCGCAAGGTGACCGCGTATTCTTCACCACGAACTGCGGCAGGCCACCCCACATTCCACCCCTCCACTATGTCAGTGAGCTGACGCTCTGACATAACGTCAGCGAAGTGGGGAAGGCCAAAGACGGGGGGATCGACAAAAGGAAGCGCAGCGTGCATGTAGAAACCCTCAAGAAAAAAAAATTATCATCAGATTCCAAGAGCACATCATATACAACAAAAACAAACACAGAAAAGCAAAAAAGAATACATATAGCACATAGGTGAATGTGAACAAGGAGAGAGACACAAAAACCAAAAATTGATAAATACAAGCATACATGTCGTGAGTGGCAACGGAAAACATGAATGAAAATGTGAATTGAAGGGGGGGCGGGGGGGGGGGGGGGATTACTTGGGGGACATGTAAATACAATGTAGGAACACAGTGCAAGGCAAGGGGAAAGGTGTTTGACACAAAAACATAAAATAGTTGTAGAAAAAAAAAAGTGCACAGACAGATAAGGAAAACAAAGCTGACATGGACAAGGAAAACAAACATAAAAACACACGTTTTGCATGTTCAAGACAGCCAACATGTAATCTAAGAGAAAACAAAGAAAACAGGTATAGGATACATGTATTTCACAAGAGTGCCAAGTAGGGCAAACAGTAACAAGACAAAAACAGAATAACGAAATTTCACAACCCCTCTCACAGCGAAAACAAACACACCAATCATGCACACAAGCATTTTTCAATCACACAACATGCATACAACAACAATACACAAAATTTTGCAATAAAACAAGCTAAAACAACAATGTAGGGACAACAAAAGGGACGAAAACAAAATGGCGGACAGCAACAGGAGGCAGCAACTTTATGGTGTCCGTTATAGGGGAAAAAAGCATATGCACACACAAATTTCTATGCAAAAGTGGATAAACACAGTATAGGAACATATGAGATCACAAAACACAGCAAGGTATAATGCGTAGGCAACAGAAGGGAAGAAAAACAAGATGGTGGGAAGCATTTCCAAAAAAAGCACGTAACACAAGCAAACACATGCAATTTTGCAAGCACAAAACAAAAAATTGGGAGGGAACCGTATGGTATGGTGTGGGAAGCCAGAATGTACAAAAACATTTGAATTTAGTACAGTAGACACAATAAAAACACAAGACAAAAAGCACACAAACCGACTTTGCTCTCAACAAAAAAAAAAAAAAAACTTGTTTTGGACACATCAATGCCCCTTCTGTGAAGAGGACAAATGTGACGCAAAATACGCAAAACCCCGGAACAAACAACTTTGCTGACGTCGTTCATTAAAACTACTAAAAGTTTTTTCAAGCTAATTAAAGTAGTTTAAATAGGATCATGCAAACTTTAATAATACATAGTTCTATTAAAATCGATTCAGCAGCGCACTTAAATTTGTTTTTGATATTTAAAAAAACATATGTTCAATCGTAGAACTATGATGAGAGTGCCCAAGCTATCCTGTGAAAGCTCAGGACATTGTCAAAAAGTGCTTTCTAATGATGTGCTCAGCATGTTCATATCTCAAATATTGACTGAGAAAGACGAGTTCAAAGTTTGGCGGTTTTACCACTCTCTGGGTTGGTGCAACCGCCATCATATCTAATGTCTCCCGCGATTTGATTGGTCAGCGCAGCCAAACAGGCCACGGGAACGGTGAGGAACCTTCTGCAGGGGACCATCAGAGCCAGTGAGAAGCTCGTGTTGATTCATGACACGTATTTTCAGTGGAGGATGAAAATGATTGAGCTTATCAGCCTTGGGGCCGCAGAGAAAGGTCAGATTCTCACAACTTGTCTTAGGACGTGAAATTTACCATTTTGGTGAAGCTAAGCCACGTATTACTGACGACACTCACTTGTGTCAAAATCGTCCAACTTGAATTTTTTTCAATCGATATTTGAGGTACAAACATGCATGGCACACCGTTGGGAAGCTTTTGCTCTGAAATTTCCAACGATAGCTTCAGCATGGTTACACTCTGATTGATGCGCATCATTAAAAAAAACCTTGTACTCTTTCGCTTTTAGAATCTGGTCAGGAATAAAAGTCAAGTGCCACAGCACAGCCTGGGTCTTGCTGTGGCGGGGGTGGGCCCATGGGCGGTTGCGGCTGGTGGAGGGGTGGCCCCTGCGGCTGATGCAGCAGCGCACCTGATTTTTTTTTCACCTGATTTTCCCGGGAACAGAATCCCCCGCCTTTGGCAGGATATTTGTCGAACCCTATACCTCGAAGGTACCGTGGTGGCTGGATTTCTCGCTGAAAGGCCCTCCGATTCCCCGCTGGACCTGGAAGCAGAATTGCACCGAGCTTTCAAAGAAGTTGCCAAAGTCCGCACGCGGATCTCGAGAGCCCAAGAAGACCTTGATACTGAACGACGGCTCGCGAAACTTCCACACAGAAAAACCCTCAATCAGATCTTCGACTGGAAACAATGCAAACTTTACCTACTGGTCCAGACAGAATCACCTCCTCAACGACCGTCTCCTGCGGCGATCTTCCAACACTATGCGGACCTGTACAGGTCACGCATCACAGATGAGGTGAACGAACCGTTCCGCACCCCAGACATTATGGGACAAGGGGTACGAATTTGGACCCCACCGGCCGAGATCAATTACAACCGACGTAACCTTTTGATAGGAGGTGACCGCATCCGGCCCCCCCCTTGGACTCACTGCAGATCAGATCAATAAGGGAACATTAGAACCGCTTATGTGGATGGGAGGAGCAACCCCGCCCACACTCAACCCCACCTTACGAGAATCGGAAGCGGACATCCAAGCTAGGGAAGCCCAGGCACTACAGGAGGAAGTACGACGCCTCATCAAAGCTCGGGAGGATCAAGAAGCGCCTGCATTGCGAGCCTACCTGACCCGATTCCGACAGCGTGATGAAATCTTCCCAGATAGGAACAAAGACGAGGAAAAACGATTGCGAACTCGAGGTATCGACGCCCAACCAGAATACATTGCCCCCCCTCCCCCCCGTGGACATCCTACCCGAGCTCCTCGAATATCTCGAAATTCATGATCCCAACCTTTTTCTCCTCAACATACCCCGCGATGAGGACCAGTGGGGATTCTGCCTCAAACTCAGAACAAGGGTGTTTGCACTCCGCCTACACACATTACCAGACGACATCAAACAGCAGTTTCCCATTGACCGACTGGCCCCTCAACTAGACTCCCCGGATCCACTCTCCCCAGACTCCCTACACCCATATGATGCTATCCTAGTTACTGATTGATCATCATTTCCGGAGCTTGGGCACGTCGCAGGCTTCTGTGCCCTCCTCTTCCACCAAGGACAGTGCATTGCCGTCTACGGCGCCGCCGATAACCCGGCGACGAGTGGAGCACAGGAAATCCTAGCCGTCGTTGCAGGAGGGCTGCAGTACATCCGCCAGATGAACTTGAGGCCCAGACGAGTCCACATTTTCACTGACTACAAATCCCTCTCTGATGCGGTTCTTGATGGGGAATACCACGAGACTTTCAAGAACCGTCCTCACCTGGACTATGGGATGCCCTGGGCAGGTTCCACAAGGACATCGCCCCCGTTTCCATCCACTGGGTGCGAGCTCGTCAGGAGGACAGCTTCATTTGGCAAGAAAGGCTAAACGAGGTGGTTGACCGCCTGGCACAATGGGCCGCCCAACGCAGGGGACACCGTCACGCGCGTCTAGAAGAATGGCACCAACAACGCGACAACCCTGACCGTGATAGGAAGGGCAGGATCATCCCCATCGGACCCTTCGTGGAATCAGCGATCCCAGGAGACAGATTGGGTTTCTTCATCACAAGTTATGCGTGCCTTCCGCCACCCATGACAAGGGAACAAGCTCTCAAGGATGCCCGACGACCCTTCTCCCTCGATGAGTTTGAATGTGCTATCCAGGAAAAAAAGGGGCCATCTCCAGGTGAAGATTGCATCCCATCCGACGTCTTCAAACTCCTCCCACAAGAAGCCAAGGTGGCGCTAACAGCCTACTTTAGTCTCTGTTGGCGCGGCAGGAAGGTACCCACTGAGTGGAAACCTGGCCTGTTATGTCAAATTTGGAAAGGAACAGGAACGGGAGCAGACGTCACAGATTGGAGGGGCATCACGGTGTCTAACGCCATCCTGAATCTTTATGAGAGACTAATCACCTACCGTGTTGAAACCTTCAAACTTCACACGGGATGTATCCGCAAGACATCAAAGGCAAACACACCTACGGTAAGTGGTACAGACGAATGGAAGTTGGTCCTGAGACTGATGCTCGCCGACTTACGAGCAGCACCCCTCCTCACGGGGAAGCCCAAGACTCTCATCCTCTTCACCACCGACATACGAAAAGCCTTCGATAGAGCTGAACTCACCTACATCTGTGAGGCATACTCTCACGTAGTGGCCTCGAAGGGAGAATTTCCGGAAATGTTCGGATACATTCGACACAGATTCAAGGACTCCTCGCTCCGAATAAAATCGCAGGACGCCAATGGCAAGACGACATTCCTCCCGGATCCCGGAGAGCATTGAACGAACCCGAGGTATCGCTCAGGGATCACTCAGCCCGGGGACATATGGAGTCCTAGACGAATACGTATACCTGACCCGCATCTGTCCAGCCCAACAATTCCTAGTAGTAGTATCTAGTATGTAGTGTTGGTAGCAGTAATAGTAGTAGAAGTAGTAGTAGTAGTAGTAGTACTACTACTACTACTACTACTACTACTACTGCTACTACTACTACCACTACTACTACTACCACTACTACTACTACCACTACTACTACTACTACTACTACTACTACTACCTACTAGAAGAAGAAGAAGAAGAAGAAGAAGAAGAAGAAGAAGAAGAAGAAGAAGAAGAAGAAGAAGAAGAAGGGGAAGAGGAAGAGGAAGAGGAAGAAGAAGAAGAAGAAGAAGAAGAAGAAGAAGAAGAAGGAGAAGAAGAAGAAGAAGAAGAAGAAGAAGAAGAAGAAGGAGAAGAAGAAGAAGAAGAAGAAGAAGAAGAAGAAGAAGAAGAAGAAGAAGAAGAAGAAGAAGAAGAAGACCCGGAAGGATATCGTTTTTATGACGGGGCGGGGCAGGATAGGACAGTCAACAACTCGGTTTACCCCCTGCGCACCCCCCTCACCGCTGACCATAAATTTGCGGACGACAATTGGGCAGCAATCGGAGGTGATAGTCTCCCCCAGAACTACCTAGCTGAGGCGCAGAATGGGTTCACCCTCCTTTGGAATCAGCTACGGGCAGGACGACAGATCTGCGCTGCCAATAAATGCGCAGTCATATGCCTAGTGGACCAACCGGAGGGAGGGGTCAAAGCGGTCCCCATTACCATTTGCACCCCCGGCCCGAATTCCATCACAATCAGGAACCGTTCTGCCACTGAAGTCTTCCGATCGCTTGGCCTACACACGGATGGGACGAACGATGCACAGATCCAGCGAGACTACGCGCTTGGTAAATTCGTCTCCATCACACGAATGATCCACAGACTAGACGTCTCGCCAGCACGGCAGCGCATTGCCCTCAAGAACCTCCTCACGAGCCTTATGGACTTCTCCTTTGGTTGGACCACATGGAACCCCGAGGCACTACATGATTTGGACGTGGCTCTCCGAGACCATTTCAGAGAATTGCTACAAGTTTCCCAACAGGAAATCCCAAATGCTGTACTGTATGGACCCACGGGACTATGCGGCGGAATGGGCCTACAGCTGTGCACCTCCCGATATTACCTCCGCACCTTCACTGTCTTCATCAAATGCATCCTTTCCACGGACCAATACGTCCAATATGCGATGGAATCACACTTCCGGTTGGCCTGGGACACATACTTTCCCGAAGATCACATCATCTGTCCCCAACGACTTCCTCTTCCTAAACGCCGTCCCACACCCAGTCAGCACAAACGCAGGACATTTCGCGCGCGACCCTCCCCTGCGACGACCCCGCAGCAGAATTCACAGACCCCCCGGCCCCAGTTCATGCACCCCCCGGACCTGCGGAGACTACACTCCGTCATGCACGGAGTAATATATCCCACCAGCTGTATCATCAGAGAATTCTGGCCGCGATAGCTCTTTTCTACACGACATGGCCCACCGAAGGACAACACACCCATACCAGATGACATCTCCCCTGTATGCCCTAAACTTCCAGAGCCACCGGATCAACCATTCATGGGGTGGCAGGGGCACCTTCACCTTATTAAGGAAGAAAGACGCGACGGCCTCATGATCATTCCCTGGATCCGAGCTTGTAGAGCACTAGGAGTAGGTGTAAGCCTCCGCATACCGTCGAGCCATATCGGTGACTCATCTTGGCCGAAAGGCCGACTCACGAGATCCGAAGCGGAAGCAAAAATGGCACGATGTCCCAACGACGATGATATACAACCCTCCTACTCGGAGTGGAACCCCCTGGAACTCCCGGTCGTCCTGTCAGTCACCAACCTCATTACCAAGAAGATAGTGGCGCCAGACACAATCGACAACCTCGTAAAGACGATAAAGACTAACCTGGCGTCGTACAACGTCTGGAAGCTCCGACAGCGAGTATCGGAGAACGCCTACAAGACGACTGTTGCCCCCAGGTTCGGGCTCACCTGGGGAATCCGATCAGAGATCCGAAAACCATTCCAAGCGATGATGAATGCGTTCCTGCAACCCCGAAGTGGTTACTCTACCAGATAGGCCGCTATCATCCTTAAATGCCAGCTTGAAGCCTGGAACACCCCCACTAGACTGAGCGTGACCATTACCAAAGGATCCACATCACCCAAGTGCTCCTACGCCTGTGGAGTGACCGGAGACATCGGTCACTACCTTCTATCCAAATCGGTCCTCAGCGCCACCCACAAGCCCTAAAGGCGCTCGTGACGTCAGACACTCAAAGTGTAGACAGTGGATTCGCCGGTGCATAGAAAGAGGTCTACTCATGGACGATGACACGGAATGAGACAGTAAGCTAACGATCATCGGTGAGGAGGGAGCCTTACCAAGCCCACTAGCTGAGGACCTGAAGGACGACGGGACAGGTATAGGCCCACTCCAAGATGACAACCAAAGACCCCCTAGAGACCCCTCAACACCCATCCATCCGGCAGGCCCCAGATCATGGCTGACCTAGCAGGGTCAGGGATTCCATACAAGATCGACCTCCTAGCAGCACGGGACTACAAGGCATCACATGTCTACCTACTGGACTGCACGTTTCGAAGGGACGAATGGTTGCCAATGGTCAGAGAAGATGAAAACTACCTTACTGGAGTTATAGACGGGAAAGACAGGAAGAGAATCTGGGACCATAATGGACTACGAGTTAAACCTCCATACATCCACAAGGACCCCAACTTGGACAGAGGCGAAGACCCTCCGGTTACGTGGCCCTCCATCCCGTGGAAAGCTACCCGGGCGTGGGGATATAACCCAAGAGCCATCTATGACCATAGATATGAACAAATACAAGACGCAATCCACCAGCAGCGGTTAGGGGGACGCAACATGTCTTCAAGCATCATTGTGATAGCCATGGGATCAAAAGGCTATATCTCAGAAACCTCATACAATGAACTCCACTTTGTACTATCGAACGCTGTCGTACTCGACATCTTCCGCGGGATGACCAAGATCTGCCATGACACAATCCTCCAGGCTTGGAAATTCATCCACAGCGCAGACGCCACGAAGTAAACACGGACAAGACGCACCAGGATCGTCCCCACAGAGTCTACGACGGGACTGAGCCCGGCAGTCCCTCTGGAAAAGTCTGGGCAGGAAACGCCGCACTCCTAACGGTCTCGTGGGGGTCGGGTCGGCCAAGTCAAGGACAAGGGAGCCTCTGGTCGAGACTGCCAGCCAGTGAGACTTCCGACCCCCGTGACCGGCATCTCAGCCTGAGGAGTCTTCCCCTGCCTTATGTCCTTCACCCAGGGCTCTACACTCTATACCATGGACATTGCCTCGTGCCAAGTTTGCACGGACACTTTTTTAATATTCCCCCCGTCCCCCCTGAATCGAACCCTGTAGCCTCCTTTGATTCATTAAACATTACGTCCAGCTGACGAAGCTAGCGGTGCTCCAAACACCCCACACTATTCTCCTCCTCTTCCCCGACCTCAAGGTCAGGCACTCGACTCTCGTGCTAGATTTGAATTGTCTCCCTGACGTCAAAGTCTATTATCTGTCTTCAAAATTTTCAAACTGGCTACATCTCCACTTGCAGGAGTCCGGCCTATTCCTTTCCCTTTCCCGTCGTGCCACCAGCCCGGACTCTTCACTGCTCCCCCCCCCCCCCCCCCTTCGACACCCGGTACTGTTACCGGATCCTTCGGCTCTTGGCCCCCCTTCAGCACCCAGTACCGATACCTGATCATCCGGGCATTCAACCTCTTTTCAGCCTACGACGAAACACCCCCCCCCCCCCCCCATCTCTCTCGATTTCTCTCCCTCCTGGTGTAATGGCTCTGAAGTTCAAGGGATGCCGATGGTGATGTACGACCAAGAGATCGCGAGTAAGACCAGAAACGATTCTTGTACGCATCACCCCCCGGATAGCCGGTAAAAAGTACCTTTTCCTGGTGACAGGTGCACCAGCTTGTTTTTCAGTATTATTTGTCCGGATTGGACCTGATGCCATTTTATTCCTGGTCTGTTGCCGTTTTCCTTTTTGGCTTCACTGAGCTAATATAACGAGACATCATTCTCATCTTTTGAGGACTTTGTTTGGTTGTATTACCGACTTTTTGCGAGCTATCGTTGGGGGCATTACATTTGGAGTCCACATCACTAGGGTGATTTCTTTCTGCTTTGCCACACAGGCAACAGAGTGAATTTTCACTGACCTGTCTCACACGGGGACGTCAGACGAAAACAAATACTCCAACACAGCTCCCTCATAACTCTTTCACAAAACAAATAATTTGATTGGTCTCAAGCAGGTGTCTCGTACCCTCTAGCCCAATCCATATCTGTGTGCTCACAAGGAGACATCAGATACAAACTCTCTGTCGTTCTTGCTGTTCTCACACAGAGACCAAGAAGAAGGAGGTGGACAGAAGTGAAGGAACACACACAAAACACAAACAAGCATAGGGACAGGAGCACAACACTCTACCCTTCTAGTTTGTGCATTTATCCGCATTATCTCACACATACGTCAGAGTATTTTTGCAACTCTCTGATCGTTTTCTAAACGTAGGTCTGAGAACCTATCCGACCGACTGTCGACTTCTCAAGGAGAGCTTTTCTAGCTTCTCTATTACTATCTGTGTGTAGGTCCAAGTGCCTCATACTAGATGCAATATAGAAAAGAAGGAGGAGAAAGTAATCTGAGTAAGGAGAACAAGAAATCGGAGAAAGTCTCGAAGACTATTTTTCTCAAACAAAAACAAACATACAAACAGTGTTTCATAGAGGACAGGGAATCTCACTCTACCCTCTCTATTAGTTTCTCTCTTCACTAGTCAATCGACTGAAGGAGGAACAGAACACAAACGAACAAAAACCAAACATAGGAGCTGACACTGTCCTCCTGTTAATTACTACTACGACATCATGTCGACAGAGACCGCCGAAGTGAGTGAATTCTCGGAGGCAGAACAAAGAAGAGAAGAAGAAGAAGAAGCAGGAGGAGGAGGAAGAGGACTGAATGAAGGAGGAGGAGGAGGAGATGAAGGAGTAGGAGGAGGAGTAGAAGAGGGTTGGGATGATGAAGGAAGATATGGAGGAGACGAAGATGAAGGAGGATTTGAACAAGAAGAGACGGGAGGAGGAGGAGCATATGGTAATCCCTTACCACCTGCCTACACGGGAGGAGGAGGACGAAAAATGATCGACTTGATTCATGGTGATGGAGAGGAGATCACAGTGGAGGAACAACAGTGGGTGCAAGACCACTATGACCTCACTAAAGAAGAGTTTGATAACAAGATGGGGGGAGAGAAGGATACCTATGTGTGGATCTCTCAGGATCAAAGAAGAGAGAAAAGTCGTGCAAAAAAGGATGTCTATATCCTATTATCAAACACAGCACAGCTCCTCGGCAAACTGGTCTCTGATCCAGAAAAGAGAAAGAAGATACAGCATATCAAGTTTGGGGACACACACACCCACCTTGAATTACTCGATGCTATCTTTGGGGTGTACACTCAAACCCTGATTTGGGAACGTTTATACGGCCCACGATGTGAGGGTTACCTCCAGTACACAAACCCAAGAGCAACGGCCAGATTCCTCGCGACTGGTCAGGAGGCAGTCGATGTAACAAAAATGAAGACCAATCTGGGTTCGAAAAACTCGAGTGGCATATTTCATTTTTTACGATGGAAATGAAGGCCTTGGAGGAGGGGAAGGCAGAGATGGAAAAAAGCATTAAGGCAGCAGGAGAAACTCATCCTGTGATTGATGAGTTAGAGAAGACCGACAGAGTTCTGACCAAGATCAGACTGTTGATGGGTGCGTTACTGCATAAGGAGGCATCGAAGAGATGGATTCCTACCAAGGATCACTTGTCCTTAAATCACTTAGTAACGCACCACCGGTCGCCAATAAAGCAGGTTTGACCAATATGTGGAGAAATATAATTTTCTCAGATCTGCTTCTGAATTGGTGGCCTTTATCCCTCATGCTCAAAAGCTGGTGATATCTGAAAAGAAGAAGGCGAAAGAGAATGAGGAGTTCGAGAAGACGATGAGACTGGGGAGAATGAAAGCAAAAGTGAGTGGTGCAAAGGCACACCCTCCGACATATTTGAGCCCCTACAACCCCGGGCTCAACTACGGTGGTGGGAGAAGAAGGACAGACAAAATATCATAAACGCCTTCAAGGGGAAGAAAGGAGGAGTGGCAAGTCTCATGCTATATGCCAAGACGAGCTCAGACAAAGACTCTGATGCTTCGCTTTTGAGCAAGCTCAAAGAGATCAATGCCTGCATGAAGGCTTTTCCTTGCGACGAAACGCAGGAATACGAGGCCCTTGTTACTATTTTTGACCAATCTCTAGTCTCGGAGGGATTTGATCTGACACAGCACAAGTTTTTGAGAAAGAAGGAGGAGATTAAGAGAAACAATGCAACAGGCCTAGACGCTCAGTGTGAACTGGCGGTGGCCACACTCATTTCATATTTTCAATCTCATGGATACCAGCATCTCTGCACTGGTACTCTCATAGGATTTGAAATCTTTGAGACAGTGGCGATGAGTTTGAGGAGTGCTGTTGGCTTGGCGGCGACCCTTACGGAGGTAGTTTCCTCCTATGGGCTATTCTATGGCCGCAAGTCGATCATCCTCTATTTCTTCTCGGCGTTACACACAGTTAACCCGAGTAAGCTTACTCAGCTCATACAACAATGCTCGACGTTTAGCTCAGTGAAGTCCAAGAACTTCCTCGAGACACACGTGTTCGAAAATACGGTTCAAAGCGTTGCTCCGTCAGCACTGTTTCAAGAAGTGATGAGTGCATGCTCAAACATGGACTCGCTCACGGAGGCACATACGGCACAGGCAGGCGGTGTACCTGTTGGCGCACAAGCCACGTACACAAACAGAGTTGCCGGTTGGAAGAGACAGAGAGAGCCAGACCTGAAGACCGCATGTTGGAGGTGGTTCGCGGGCTTGCAGTGTAAGGCACAGATGGAGAACAGAGACTGCTCTTTCAATCATGATAGGCAGAACCCAACAGCAAGGGCAAATTTTCTGAGCAGGACAGAAGGCAAGGAACCGGGCCTTTTCAACATGCTTCAGATTGCCGCTGCGAACGAAGGTTGGTACGCCAATATGTGTGATGATGAGGAGTTACGACAGGCGATCATTGCCTATGATGAGGAGTTACGACAGGCGATCATTGCCTATGTGGAGAGGATGAAGGAGAAGAAGGAGGAAAGGGAGAGACAAAAGAACCTAAAGGCCTCTCAAAGAGGACGAGGAGGAGGAGCAGGAGCAGGAGGACGAGGAGAAGAAGGAGGAGGAGGACGAGGAGGACGAGGAGGAGGAACATGGAGAGGAGCCTCGAGGTGGCAGGGAACCCCTCAGAGAGGAAGAGGAGGAGGTCGGGGATATACCCCTTATGGAGGGAGAGCTGTTCGAGCTCCAGCCCCCCCACCAAGAGGAGGAGGAGGCTCATGGGCAAGCTCCAACCCGAATTTCGGTCGAGCTCAGGCCTACAACACTGCCTCGGAGACCGATACGTCATCCCACCCGGACACTACTCAAGGTAATCGTTTCGAGGTGGTGGAATGACTGGAGGGGGAAGAAAAGAGGAAGGAGAAGACTGTGAAGTTTAACTCTAAAGTCACAGTGCTTTCTAATGCTGTTGTGCAGACTGGGCCAACGCTTCCTCAATCTGAATACAAAGATGTGGGTACACAGAGACTGCAGCCCCAAGGTAGTCTCATACCCGTTCATACATCACGGTTACCAATGATAAATGATGCAAATAGGAAGGCGAGACTTGCGATGGAGGCGAGGAGGCCAATGGCAGACGTATCGCCTCGGCCAAGCAAACAACCACGAACAGACTCAATGTCTCCGATCGCGGCGGGTGGCGAGCAAAAAGACAATGTGTGTACTCAAGTACCACAAGACAATGTCGCTCACATAGTAAACGCACCAGTACCGCAGAATAATAAAAATGTTAATGAGGTGAAGCAGGAGGAGAAGAAGGAGGAGTTGAAAAACTTAGAGACAAGACTCCAAAATTTGGAACGTAAAGTTCTTGTTCTCGCAGCCAATATGCACAGGCCCGATGCTCTGTGTTATACGGAACTTTATTGTGAAACATTGAAGACAATATTAAAAGTTGGTAATGATACGATGGCGAATATTAATATTGTCGGCCGGAAGTTTTTTAATCGATACCGGAACTGGGTGGACGGAAATATGAAAAATTCGACTGGCACTCTGAAGGGAGTGGGTAGCTGGACGGTCATCACGGGAATCATCACACTGACATTTAAATTAAAATCCGCACGAGTATACCGCATGGACCTTTATGTCGTCCCCGGTTACCACGGGTCAATATTATACAGCTGCAGGGACCACAGAGCAGCCTCTCAATGAGACAGAGATAGTGATAGATACAAGGATAGATAGATTGATACATACATACATACATATATATATATATAATATAAATAGATAGATAGATAGATAGATAGATAGATAGATAGATGGATAGATGGATAGACAGAGGCGGCAGGAAGGGTAAAAGATGAAAAAAAGGTCCAAAAACGATCACGATAGTAACAGCAAAGAGTAAATCATGTCGCAGGGACCGCAGAGCAGCCTATCGTATGACCAATTTGCTACGATGGGGGCTGTGAATGATTGCGCCGCACGGCGAGTGATATATGGAGTAAAAAGAGGAGAAAAGAACGATATTGATCCCTTCAACGCTACTGACTCTTATGAGGCTTATGAGCTGAGTCTAGCGACGGATCACAAAAAGATGGCCATCGCACATGAGGCACTTGAGGTGTACGTTCACCCCCATGTCGTAAGACCGGATGAGCTGTCCTGGACCGACAATTGGGAATCCCAAGTGTGCACTGTCACAGTTCCAACAATTGGGAATCCCAAGTGTGCACTGTCACAGTTCCGACATGCCATTGGGACAAAAAGTCTATTGATGACTTAATCGAGAAGCGAAAGGAGGAGATTATATGTGTCGCACAAAGAAGCCCGTCGTTGGCGAGATTCGCGGAAGGAGTAGGAACAGATGTCCATATTACTAACGGATACTGTTTCCATGCGAAAGTAGGAGAAGAAAAAAGGGAGGCGTTTGTACCAAGGAGAACGGGGCGAATCCCGGATACTCCACCAGAAACTATTAAAAGTTTTATTACTGATTTCTGGGGTGACGAGCCGACGTGGCCGCGTTCACTAACTGAAGTGAAGAAATGCTTACGGACTTTATTCGAAAATAATAAGCCGTATACTATTATCCTGCCATATAATGAGAAGGCGATATGGGCGCAGGAAATAAGGGACCGGCTTATTGAGCATCCTATACCGGTACCCTCTCGCAAGCAACAGCTAGTGGTGGCTTGTCGTATGAGAACTCGTGAGCAGAGCAGTGCATACAAGCGGAAGCTCAGAGACCTCGACAAGTTGAAATTGATACCGCAAGCATTCACATGCTTTGATGGTTTTTACACCCGTAAAGCTCCTTTGCAATACGCGAGACTCATTGACATGCTGGTGGAGCTCGGTAAAGATGATGAGCCGGACACGGTCACGTATGAAAAGATGGGCCTAGATGATGTCTCGGAAGAGGACTTAGGCTTGGAGGAGGACAGAGAACCCCTCAAGCAACATAAGCAGATGTCTGATGAAGATTTTCAAGAGGCAGCGCGGAAAATATTGGAAGAAGGAGTAGGCACGGAGAAGGAGAAGGAGCTTTTAAAAGCCAAATTAGAGGCGGACAAGGAAATTTTTGACCCTCCACATGCAGGTGGTGTCAAGCCTGAAGATTTCACTGCGGTTATTTACAAAATAC
>WBZZ01001197.1:0-7500 GCA_019918135.1 Paulinella micropora
CAGAATTCCTCAGAGACGACGGTGCACAGTTACAGGTGCAACATGTCTCATTTGGGGACAATATGTCTTTACTGGAGCTACTCGACCTCTCATGGACAGTGTTTGAGTGTGCTATACTCTTTGAGTACCAGACTGGAAAGACTGTGCTGCCATGGAACACAAGAGCACTGGCTAGGTTGCTCGATCCTGGTCAGGACATTGATTCAATAAAGAGAGAGGAAAAGGAGTTTAAGTTCAGGAATCCAAAAGGACAGATCAATGTCATGGATGTGTCTCTGAAACTTATGGAGGCCAAGTTAGTGGACCTGGGTAAACTCCAACACACCCAGTTTGGCAGGGACCTTCACCCGGCCCTGAGGGAAATAGAAGGCGAAGCTGGAGGGGTGACGAGGATGAAGAAGCTGCATGCGGCCTTGGTGAAGGATGACGCATGGAAGAGGTGGGTCTTCACGAAGGATCATACGATCTTGGAGGGGACGGCCGCACCACCCCCCACCAATAAAGCGGGAGAGAAGGAGTTGGCGGAGAAGGCCTTGTTCCTTCGAAAGGCAGCTGAGATCCTGTCTTTTTTTCATCATGCCCAAGAGCTGTATATCAAAGAGCTAGCGGCTGAGAAAGAAAAGAAGGAGATGGAGGCAAAGATTGCATTAGCCAAGGCGGCGGGAACAAAGGGACCGAAATATTCCTCTGGATCTTATATGGCTCCCTCGGGCCGCTCCGCCCCGTCAGCCCACACAGCCCCTTCGGCCCCTGCGACTAGCTCAGCGCCTACCACTGTCATTGTCAACAGTAATGACAAAAAGGACAGACAGGCTATCATACAGGCCTTCCAAAAATATACAAAGTCCGATGCCATTGCTCTGACGCTGTATGCAGAGACAGCGAGTCAGAAGGACACGGATGCGAACCTTCGAGACAAGCTCAGAAGAATTGATGCTTGTATGAAGCAGCATCCAACGGACGAAACACAGGAGTATGAGGCGTTGTACACCTTGTTGGACCCATCAATCATCACACAAGGGTTTGATGTTGGGGAGTACAAGGCGATGAGAGCGGTAGAGGTGGCGGCTAGGAGAGCAGCCTCAGACCTGCAATGCACGGTGCCAGTTGCCGTCCTCTTGCAATACTTTAAAACTCATGGGTATCAGCACCTGTGCACTGGTACTTTGATTGGGTTTGAGATTTTTCAAGAGGTGAACGAAGGGCTGGGCATTGGCACGAGGTTGGCAGCGATCCTCACTGAGGTCAGCGCCAAGTACGGGCTCTTTTATAGCAGGAAGTCTATCATTTTGTACTTCCTGAGTGCTTTGTGTACACGACACCCGAGCAAGCTCGCAAGGATCATACAGTCCTGTCCGACCTTCACGGCGGTGAAGACGGCGGATTTTTTAGAAACGAATATATACGAGAGGACTGTAGCGGCTACTCCGCCGGGCGACCTGTTCAAGGAGGTGCTCGACGCGTGTTCCGAATTGGACACGGCCACCGAGTCATTCTCCAGTGCCGCGACACAGGGGGTTGGAGGTGCTCAAGCAGCACATGCAACTCGAACGGCAGGTCTCAAGAGGGGGATAGATGAGCCGACGCCGTGCTACCGCTATTTTTCATACATGGCGTGTAAGCATGAGGCACAGAAAGGAGTAGGCAATTGCCTCTTCAGCCACGACTCTCTTGATGATAGGCAGCGAAATCTTTTCCTTAGAGAGCTCGAAGGCATGAAAAAGACCATGTACGCCATGTACAAGAAGAGTTGGAGGAGGGGAGGTGGAATGCGAATATGGTCTCGGATGCGGAGTTCCGGGAGGCCATCATTTACTTCCTTGACAGAATGAAGAGGAGGGAGAAGAGAGAGACATCGGGCCGATCAAAGGCGCCGACTACAGGAGGAGGAGAGACGAGAGGATCGTCACGAGGGTCCCGAGGGACACCAAGAGGGGCGGCACCACGAGGACGAGGCTTTCGTGGAAGGGGAGGACGGACCCCAGCGCACCCTCCCAGAGGACACGGATACTGGAATTATAGCACCAGTTCCAGCTCCAACTACCCCCAGCAAGCTTATACCGCTACGGAGGGGGGACGTCAAGACGAAGACACCGGCTCAGGTGAGCGTGTTGTCGTCGTAGACTGACGGGAGGAGAAGAGAGAGGAAAAGAAGAGAGAGAAGGAGATAAAAACTGTTCTTTTTAATCCGACAGTCACAGTTATGCCTACTGTTGCTGAACAGGATACGAACGGTTCCGTTCCTCCTAGACGTGAAGGTGAAGGCACACAGCCTCACAAGCCTCAAGGTAAGCACTTGCTAGTTCATCCTTCGAGAGCTAATATGATAAATGATGCGAATAGGAAGGCGAAGAAGGCGATGGAGGAGAGGAAGCCGAAACCAAAGGCTAGGTCTCCTCCTACGAA
Organism: Paulinella micropora; assembly: GCA_019918135.1. Classification (NCBI taxonomy): domain Eukaryota; phylum Cercozoa; class Imbricatea; order Euglyphida; family Paulinellidae; genus Paulinella; species Paulinella micropora. The sequence goes on from WBZZ01001197.1 coordinate 2,407, forward strand.
GAAGCAGCGGACCGTACCCCCGCCAAAGGACTCAATAGTCTCTGCTATAGACACGAGTACACTCGGTGTACCAGACTCTGTCCAAAAGACACTCGAGATACCGGAAGCCCCGGAGACTCAAGAAGTTAAGTTGGCGGAAAAGGGGGGAGAACGAGAAGAGGACAAGGAACTTGAGCTTAGACTCAAAACCCTAGAACGAAAAATTCATGTGCTAGCGGCTAGTGTACATAGACCAGACGCGCTATGCTACACTGACCTCTTTTGTGAAACTTTACAAACCACATTAAAAGTTGGTAATGATACGATGGCGAATATTAATATTGTCGGCCAGAACTTTTTGAATAGTCACCGGACATGGGTGGACAAAAACATTAGAAAAACAAAGGGGACCCTAAAAGGGGTAGGCAGCCGTACGGAAATTACGGGCATCGTCACATTAATTTTCAAATTGAAATCCGGTCGAGTATATCGTGCGGACCTCTATGTTGTCCCCGATTACCACGGTTCAATCCTGCTGTCGTATGACCAATTGGCTACGATGGGGGCTGTGATCGATTGCGCCGCACGGCGGGTGATTTATGGAGTGAAGAATGGAGAGGAGGAGGATATTAATCCGATGACTGCTACTGACTCATACGAGGCTTTTGAGCTGAGTCTAGCAACGGAGAGGAAAAAGTTGGCCTTCGTACATGAGGCAACTGAAGCCTATGTACACCCCTATGTCACAGTGCCGGACGAACTGTCCTGGACCAACAATTGGGAGACGGAGATGCAGGCGTATACGGTTACGATTCCCGCATGGGACAGAAAGTCTATTGATGACTTAGTCGTAGCGCGTAATGAGGAGATAATATGTGTTGCGAAACAGTGCCCGTCGTTGGCCAGATTCGCAGAAGGTGGCGGGGCAGATGTCCATATTACTAATGGCTACTGTTACCATGCGAAGGTGTCAGATGAGAAGAGAGAGGCGTTTGTGCCAAGGGGGAAGGGGCGTATCCCCGATACTCCAGCGGATGACATTAAAACTTTTATCACGAACTTTTGGGGCGATGTGCCTACCTGGCCGCGCTCATTAAGGGGCGCTTATGGAACGAGCCCTGGCCCCGCCTGGTACTAGGGAGCTTTGGTATCGCCTGTATCATTCCCTTCCGTGCAAACATCACGGCTTAGCTGGGCATCGGGTCAATACTTTACAGACTTCCTTGGTTGACGAAATCAGAAGCTCCTTTTTTCTGACATTAGTTACTGAAGTGAAAAAGTGTCTACGGACTCTATTTGAGAGTAACAAGCCGTATACTGTCATTCTGCCATACAATGAGAAGGCGATCTGGGCACAGGAGATAAGGGACCGGCTTATTGATCATCCTATACCGTTCCTTCTCGCAAGCAACAGTTAGTGGTGGCTTGTCGACTCGGGTCTCGGGAGCAGAGCAGTGCATACAAGCAAAAGCTCAGAGCCCAGGACAAGTTGAAATTGATACCTCAAGCTTTCACATGCTTTGATGGTTTCTACACCCGTAAGGCTCCGATACAATACGCGAACCTTATTGATATGCTTGTCGGGCTGGGTCATGATGATGAGCCGGACACAGTCACGTATGAAAGAACGGGACTAGACGATTTGTCCGAGGAAGATTTGAGTTTTGAGGAGGACTTAGCGCCCCTCAAGGAGCATAAGAAGATGTCGGAGGAAGATTTCCAAGCGGCGGCGCGGAAAATTTTAGAAGAAGGAGTGGGTTCGGAAAGAGAGAAGGCGTTTCTCAAAGCTAAGATGGAGGCGTACAGAGAAATTTTCGACCCTCCTCGGGCAGGTGGTGTAAAGTCGGATGACTTCACTGCTGTCATTTACAAGATACCGGGTGCGGAGCCATCTCCGGCACCACGGAGGGCAAATTTGAGCATACATGAGGCAAAAATAGCGGAGGAGAATGTGAGACAGTTGCTCGATGAGGACTTTATTGAGAGATCTACATCTCCAATTGTCTCTCAACCGAAAATCGTCCCTAAGCCAGGAGGAGAATGGCGCTTGACGATCAATTATGCCCGTGTGAATAAGGTGCTAGAGGAAGAGAGAAATCCTCTGCCGACCTTAGAAGAAGGCAGAAGGGTGCTGCGGAATGCTAAATTCTATTCGGTCATTGACCTTAAGAACGGCTTCTGGCAGATACCACTGGACGAGAAATCCAGATGGCTGACTGCATTCGTTGTGGGTATGGAAATATACCAGTGGAAGGTGCTTCCAATGGGACTCAAACAGGCCCCGGGGCTCTTTCAGAAGGCGATGCAGAAGATGTTGAGCGGTCAATATGACGACCAGTCGGAGGATGGTTTTATGAGAAGGAGAGGACAGAAGGCGGGAGAATATGCATTTTGTTACATCGATGACATCATCGTATACTCTAACACAATGGAAGAGCATATCGATCACTTGTCAGATGTCTTCAGGCGCATCGGAGCTTTTGGCCTGAAATGCAACCTAAAGAAATGTCAGCTTGCCAGGACAAGTGTGACGTATTTGGGTTACGAGATTTCTCATGATAGGGTCTCGATATCGCGCGAAAAGAGGGAGGAGATCATGAGTAGACAGTTGCCAAAGAATCGCACGGAGCTACACTCTTTTCTTGCGATGGCACAGTACTACAGCCAGTTCATACCCGATTGGGGTGCAACTCGGGCTAAGCTGGAGAAGATGATTGATTTTGGAGACTTTGAGAAGTGGGATGAGGAGGCTTTGCAGGCGTTTAATACGCTCAAAGATATCATTTATAAAGATCCCAAGGACGGCGGATTAGTACTTATGATGCCCGACTTTACGAAACCGTTCGTAGTCGACACGGATGCATCTAAGTTTGCGATTGGCGCGGTGCTGCAACAAGAAGATGAGGAGAAAAAGTTGCGCCCGATCATGTTTATTAGTAGAAAGCTGTGTGCGGCGGAGCGAAATTACTGCACGCGACAGAGGGAGGCGTTGGCAGTAGTATGGGCTCTTAAGAGGCTCAGAGAATACTTGTGGGGAGGACCTCTATTCACGGTTAGGACCGATCATCACAACCTTCTTTGGTTGATGAATCATGAACAAACCGGCCGTTTGGCGCGGTGGCAAGCTTTCTTGTCATGTTTCAATTCCACGATGGTCTACTTACCGGGAAAGCGAAACGTAGTCGCTGATAGCCTTTCCAGGCTAGATTTTCAGTCGGAGGTGTCGGCTCTCGTATCATCAGTGGAGATGATGGACCTGTCCACGGACAAGGTATACGAGGTGAGCCACATAGAGGCGATGCAGATGGCAAGAGGCGTTCGTTATGACCGCACGGGTCTACGATATAGTCCTCAAGGCCCGGAGCATGGCATATGCTGTGAGGCGCATGTTCTCGAAGACGCTGAGTGGTCTTATGAGGCATACCAGAACGCGAAGGCGAATATAAAAGAAGAGGAGGAGACGACTGAGGTCTGTACTGAACCTCCACAGGAAAATCGAAGCGAGCTTGATGAAGACCCGGAAAGGGTAGGAGTAAGGTTGGAGGACGGTACTATTCATATCGCCTCACCTACCGCGTGGAGGCAGCAACAGGCGACGGATCCGGAGTTCAAGGAGCTCATAACGTTATACAAGAACCCTAATGAGCTTAAAAAGACTCCACAGATCAAAGATCAGATGAAGGAGATGGCGTGGAGAGATGGGCTATTGTGGTACAAGGGCCAGCATGACAAATGGACTCTCTGGGTATCAGAGAAGTTGAGGCGCTTTATATATGTCGCAGCCCATAACTGCCCCTTACTGGCACATCCGGGTCGACAAAGAACTCATTGGTTCATAGCGAGGCGATTTTGGTGGAAAGGGATGAAGGAGGAGATAGACAGGGAAGTGGACGCATGCATCCCATGCAAAACCACAAAGACACCGCTGAAGGCGAACTTTGGCCTGATCGGTACATTCCCGTTACACGCCGGGATGTTTGAATTTTTACACATCGATCATGTGGGACCTTTCCCCGAATCGGCAGAAGGGTACAGATACCTTCTTACCGCAATAGATCGAGCCACCAATTATGTCTGGGTTGTTCCTGTTAAGGACGTTACAGGCAAGACAACTGCGGAGGCTCTGATCGACAGGATCGTCTTGCAGATCGGAGTGCCTAGAAAGATATGTTCTGATCGAGGTTCTGACTTTAATAATGAAGTCATCGACAGACTATCTAAGTACTACGGGATGAAATGGCAATATGTTACTGCCTATAACCCGAGAGCGAATGGCAAGATCGAGCGGGTACATAGACCTCTCAAAGCCTCGCTTAAGATGTACTGTATGAAGAAGGAGAATCAGAGAGCCTGGGTGGAGGCAGCACCTTCATTTGCCTTTGCAATGAACTGTCTACCCTCATCGGCATTAGGAGGAGCCAGGAGCTCAGTCTCGCCATATCAATTGGTTTACGGCCGAGAGCCTAATATCCCAACCTCGCTTCTGCATCCAAAGGACACTTGGGCAGATGAGGATGAGTTGTTCGGGATGAGGCTAAGAGCGAAGATGGAGGCGGAGCAAATAGTTGCGGCGCATAGGGAGGCGGAGCGCAGAAAGACTGATGCACAAGGAGTGCGACAAGCGCACTTAGATCAAGTCCGTTTCCGGGTTGGGGATATTGTACTCCTGTACCATCCTCAAGTACCCAAGGGGGTTAGCTCTAAGCTGTTTACCCACTGGAAAGGACCATACCAGATCATGGAACAGATGGGACCTCTGAATTATAAGATCAGGGGTAGAGGGAAGGTGCAGATTGTGAATGTTCGAAGGCTGATCAAATATGACCCCTTCTTACTTGAGGATGAATCCGTTGAGGAGGCGTTGAAACGGATGAAGGAGGACTTCAAAGAGGTACCGCCTATACAGAAGGAGGATACCTTAGAGGAGGAGAATGCCTATCGGGCACCTGTCACGGAGAAGGGGGAGACCGAGAAAGAGAGTAAGGAAGATTCAAACCGCAAAAGCGCGGCGGGGACTCAGTCTAAAGCCCCCATAGTCCGCGGCGGTACGAAGGAGAAGTTCACGGAGGCGCAGAGGAGGAGAGCGCAAAACGATCTCATCTTCGACCAACCGAG